>JAOPSE010000002.1:14664957-14839957 GCA_029449295.1 Zea luxurians
GGCTTG
Source organism: Zea luxurians (assembly GCA_029449295.1). Classification (NCBI taxonomy): domain Eukaryota; kingdom Viridiplantae; phylum Streptophyta; class Magnoliopsida; order Poales; family Poaceae; genus Zea; species Zea luxurians. The sequence goes on from JAOPSE010000002.1 coordinate 14,664,964, forward strand.
CCAAAGCAACAGAGGCCATAGGCTGTTGATTACCTACATACTCTGGGACATAGGAAGAGTAGCATGAAGCGGTATGTAGAACCTGCTTCGACTGATTCTGTCGTGCTTCAGCTTTGGCAATCTCTTTCTGCTTTTGGATCGTAACCTGGCACGTTCTTGTGGTATGTCCTATGTATTCGCCGTAGAACAAACAATATAGTTTCCTGGGCTAATCTGCATATCTTCCTCCGAAGCTTCTGCCCCCTCTACCTCTTTGAGCTGGTGGCCTAAAGGAGCTTTGTTGTGCCCCTAATGATTGGGAGTCGTGCTGCTGCCTTTGGGTTTGGTTTCCCCTATCGTCACTTGAGCTAGCATTATGGATTGACCTACATGCCTGGGGTGGAATCTCCCTCCGAAGCCCCTGGCCATTTCAGAGTATCTATAGGCGTCTTCCCTTCTTTGCCGAAAATCATTGTCGGCTCTGATGTACTCATCCATTTTCTGGAGAAGCTTCGACAAGGTCTGTGGTGGCTTCCTTGCGAAGTATTGCACTATGGGTCCTGAGCGAAGCCCCTTGATCATGGCCTCAATGACGATCTCATTGGGCATTGTAGGTGCTTGAGCTCTCAGCCTTAAGAACCTTCGGACATACGCCTACAAGTACTCCTCTTGGTCCTGTGTACACTGAAAGAGAGCTTGGGCAGTAACCGGCTTTGTTTGAAAACCCTAAAAGCTGGTCACTAACATATCCTTTAGCTTTTGCCATGACGTAATTGTCCCTTGCCGAAGAAAGGAGTACCAAGTTTGGGCTACGCTTTTGACTGCCATGATGAAGTACTTCGCCAAGACTGCAGTATTGCCCCCATATGAGGATATGGTTGCTTCGTAGCTCATCAGGAATTGCTTCGGGTCTGAGTGCCCATGGGGAGCTGAGGTGGCTTGTATGACGGTGGCCACGGGGTAGCCTGCAATTCTGCTACCAAGGGAGAAGCATCGTCAAAAGCAAAATTGCCGTGATGAAAGTCACTGTACCATTCATCATCATTGAATAGGCTGTCTTGGCGAAGCTCCCTGTGTTGGGGCCTTTGATCTTGGTCGTCCTGAGTGAGGTGTCGCATTTCTTCAGTGGCTTCGTCGATCTTCTTCTAAAGTCAGCGAGCCGAAGAATCTTTTCCCTTTTCCTTTGCACTTGTTGGTGGATAGCCTCCAAATCCCTAATCTCTTGATCTAGCTCCTCCTGGGGTGTTGGGCTAATAGCCTTCCTCTTCTGATTTCTAGCTTCTCGCAGCGTCTCCTGATTAGTGTCCAGTGGCTGCAGGGCAGCCCCTGGCACCGTTGTCTTCTTCGGCGGCATTGCGAGAGTCGATGCTTGTCGAAGGTGGTCGATTGAGTTCACCAGAGGTGGGTGCCAATGTTGGTCCTTGTTCTCAGATGCTATACATCAAGAACAAAGAAACATAATTGTTAATGATTAGAGGCCTTCGTCCTTCGAAACATTATCTCCCTTGGGATATAATGATCTTCAGATGAAGGTCACGAAGGACAAACCTTCATCATCTCAGTGAACGAATATAAATCAAAACATATGAAACACTAAAGAATATGAATAATCATAAAGAGTCGTTAGATTATTTATATTCTCATTTCATAGCATGGATAAGCATCAATGACATTTACATTACATTAATACCTTTGGCTTGCTAGAAGGTGGAAACGTGAGAGTGATGCGAGGGTGATTACAATTCAGCGTGAACAGTACAATGCTACTATTCATCTATTTATAGGCATGGGACGCAGCCCGGACAAAATTACATTCATATCCCTGACATTTACTGTTAATCATAAGGCGAGCTATCAAGGACTAAGTAGTCTTTTCCCCTTTAGGTCGGTTTCATCTTCCAGCTTCGACATTATACTAAGCCAAAGCTCCTTCAGCCATAGCTTCGGCGTCCGTTCATCCTGCCTTCGGGTTGCGTCTCCATATCACGCATACCTTTATCTCAAAGCTGAAGCCTCCTGTATCAGTCTATGTTACACTTAAAAACATATTAGTCACGTTTTTGAGGAACTTCGGAGGAGGAAGGCCCCAACAATAGCATAAAAGTTAAGTTGTAATATGATAACTATTACAAAAGTAGTTTCTTTGTATATCAACCATTAAATATTCATGTAATCATATTCAATCTTGTTACATAATCCTCTCTTCATAATATTCATTACTATAATCTTTCAACACTTACCGTTGACACAGGTAATAGCAAAGAGAAACTCAAATAGCTTGTAGACTAAAGAAAAAACAACTTGTCGATGACACGGCACACTAGGATAGGCCGGGTGCCACTATGGTATGGTGACCGAGCGAGACATGGAGTCACTTCGATAATATGCAGTGCCATAGAGGTAACAACCGGCTGTAAGGGATAGCCTGATATGATGATAGGTGGACATGCAGCTATTGGCCACATGCTGACGGTCAGCACATGTTCTTGTCTCTATGGGAAGTGATGTCGCCGCGTTAGTGCATCTTGCATTGGAGTCAACCAGTCGGGTACGAGAGTTGTGGCGTTGTGGCAGCTTGCACTCCAATGGGGGCCTTGGTGAGCGGCAAGTGGAGGGGGCTGGCGAAGGTGGGCTATTGGCTAGGCAATGGGTTGGCAGCGATGGCAGTCGGACGACAGGGTGTGACGGTGGGTTCATGGCCGGGCGATGGGCTGGCAGCGGACATAACGCTAGGACAAGCACTAAGCAAGGGTTGTGTGTTACGGGCCTATGGTTAGTACCTTCCTCTTTCTATCTGTGTTTAAGTCGACGTGGGCCGTGGTCTGGGACGGTGGGCTAGACCGTGTGGGTTAGTGGATGGTATTACATGGGGGACCTAGTGTTTATCTAATTTGTCCTCATGTACCTTCTAAAATATTTCCATTTTATAGTATATACAAAAGATAAGTATAAATAGTTCCAAAAATTGAGGTGGGGCCATGGCCTACTTTGCCTACACTATCGATCTGCCCCTGTTAGAAACACTAGGCTTCCAATAAATAGAGGAAGTCCTGGTCCAATGTGCCTTATGGTTCAACCGCACCACCTTAAACATGGGTGTACCCAGGACCGTGGGCAGCCTATAAAACTATGGCATTTCTCTCAACCCTACTCTTCTTCCTCACTCACCAAATCCATCGATGGCACCACCTTCGCTAGCTCCTTCCCTTGCGCTCTTCCCTAGCATCTGCGTGCGCGTAAGGCTCTGCTTCCGACAATGGAGGAGAAGCACTAGACCATTCAAGAGTTGGTGGAGTCGCTAGGTGCGCTGCCGCTGCAGTTCATGCACTCTAAGAATGACTAGCCGGGTGCGACCATGTACGGTGGGGCCATAACGTTGGTGATCGACATGTCAGAGCCTAGGTGTGGCGTGCGCATGACCGTAGCTGCTTGGTAGTGGGGGTTGTTCCAAGTGGTGAGCCACGATGTGCGCTCCACAACGGTGGCACCATGGTGGAGCTCCAGCGCATTGGGCGAGCCTTCTTCAAGCTATCAAAGGAGGAGGAGTGCGTCGGGCTAGCCTTCTTCAAGCTACCATAGGAGGAGTGTGTCAGGCGACGACTGCACTAAGCATGAGCGGCGATGTGCGTGGCGATTTGATGAATATATAGTGGCCTAATCAAGCGAGGGAGGCGTCCCCCAGCGTCCGGATCCCCTGGTGGCTCAACGAGGAGGTGGCGAGCGATCTAGCGAGTATTTACACTATATTTGTCACTATTCACGCTATATCTTTTATTGATTTACGCTCAAAATTGATGTTTTACTCTCAAGCCTAAGTGTGTCCACTACTGAAACGGGAATCCCTTGATTTACGGTGTCTTTGAGTGTCATAAAAAATCAAATTCCCTAATCAACTACCCTAATTAAATACTCTAATCAACTCTCCTAATCGAATCCCTTGATGGTGGCCACATGGATGTGGGGGCAGTTGGTTGGGAATGAATCAACATTTATGATATATATAACACTATTTACGCTCAAACTTGAGGATTTTTACGATCATGAATACAACACATTAAAGTGCTCAGCAGTATATCGTATGCCATATTTTCTGCGTGCTCAAGGAAAAGGGATTCCCTTGACTTATAGTGTTCGTGACTGCTATAAAAATCAAATTTCCTGATCAACTCACCTAATCAACTCCCCTAATAAAATCCCACGATTTATGGTGGTCGTATGGACGTGGGGTTTGTTGGCTAGGAGTTAATCAACATTTATGGTATATCTAACACTATTTATGCTTAAACATGAGGATTTTTACGATTATGAGTACAACACATCATAGTTATCAGTGTCTCTCACTTTGGCTCGTTATTTACTGTAACACCCAAAGTTTTAGGGTATAAAAATTTCTTTGCTCTATACTCAAAATTTAGGTTTTACTAAAATATTGGAAGAGTTATTTTGTTTTATATTGGCGTAAGCCTAGTGAAGTGAGTTCTAGAGGTGCTTTGGTTGTTGCATTCATGTTGTTTCATAGTTTTTATAAGTGCAAAAAGTGTTTGAAAGATGTTAATATACCTTGTAGAAGTTTCCGATAAATTTCCATATTTTTCTAAATTTTTTTTTCTATTTTTCGAGAACCAAAATCTATTTATTTGAGGTACTTAAAAATATTTTCAAAAGCTCTAAATATGTTTTTTGAGTTCATTGGGTACCAAATCATGTGTATGAATTTTTCTATAATTTTTAGAGCCTTCGAGATATTTTTCGAACATGAAATAAGATTTTAGCCTTTTTTCTGGAATTATTTTAATTTTAAAAAATGATTTATTACAAAACAAAATATATTCAAACCCTAGCACAATATATATATATATATATATATATATATATATATATATATGGCTGGAACCCTCTCACTAAGCCCTTTCCAAATCTCGGAACTGTCTCCTCGGATTCGATCCACAATTCTTGGAATTCCTCGCCGAAGTTCGGAGCATTTTCAACTCCGAATTACTTTCATTCCGTGCATCATTGGCGAAATCCGAGAGTACCCCCACGTTTGTCTCATCGAGGGCATCGTCTTGGTACTTTCGATTCGTTGATCCGACCTTTGGTTCTCGTCAATCGATGGATTTATCTCGGCTCCAGCGAGGGTCTTCTTCTCCAGTGAGTTTTCTCCATTGCTACCCATGAAATAAATATCAATGTGGTTAATATTAACTTAACTACTTTTTTTATTAAATAACTGTTTGGTATAAACATGTCATCTGTCTAGTAGTTCTCTCATGTCGTGTTTGTCCGCGCATCGTTCGCACATCCTGTCATACTATTTCACACGTCGCGCTTTGTCATACGCCGTTAATTCGTCTCACTTAGAGTCGCTCATATTAATTAAATTACTTATTTAGCTGAGAGCTATTAATGTAGCAGATTAATTGAAACTGGCTAATAGCTCTAGTTTACATTTGATAAATGTCGATTAATACAAGTATGCCGAATTAATTGTTCTAGTTCATATTTGTATAATGTAAACGCGATAACTTCTCAATCGTAACTTCGAACTCGGTGTTTCTTTTTCCTGTGTGATCGTAGAAGCGAGCTCTATTTTGTATTACACGTTTTCATAATGTTTCCTTCTATAATGTACTTTCCTTTTTGTTTCAATAATATTGAATGTATGTTCGCACTCGCCTAGATAACTTTCCTTCCACGGAGTCCGATGAAGTTGCAGGAGAAGACCCTGAGCAGCTGCTGTTTGGTGAAGACAAGTGTCATGTGACCTATTATGTCCTATTTACTTTATAATTCACTTTCCCGCAGTACTATGAGTAATCTAAGGATTGACTAGCTTTATATTTATCCTATCCTTGATTACCTTTTTAGGTTGGGCTATTATGATCAACTACATGCTAGTGCTTTACTTTAATCAACGAACATGATGAGAATTACTTTATGAAATGATGATTCATTTTGATTATGATTATGACTTGTGGCATTTTAGGGGGCTCGGTTGTTTCTCAAGTACCTCTCCGTAAGGACCTGTTTGTTAAGAGATCACCTGGGACAATAGTACAACCATGAGGGTGGTATGGGACGCCCTCAGCTGATTAATTGGAGGAATCTAGGTGTAGTTTGCTTCACCTTTGTGCTGTCAATGGGGGTTGGGGCATAATGCTTGCGTTGCTAAGGGTGGGTGTCGAGGTTCATTCAATTTGGTTTTGTTAGTCATCGCCTTATGGAGGAGTACTCTATTTGTACAACTAGTGAAATCTGATGGACGACTATACACTAGGAGAATCTTTGTAAAGGATATGTAGCAATATCATGCCAGACCACCTAGGAAGTGATCAATGGGGAGTAGCGCTCGTCGGGCAGAAAGGGAATTACGGCTCGTGGGTAAAGTGTGCAACCTCTATAGAGGGTTTAAAACTGGTATATAAGTTGTGCTCACTATTAAGTGCAGCATTTGGATCCTCATTGATTAGAGATACACTGAATACATTTATGTTGATGGTTTAATGATGATGGCTATACTTATGATATCTGGTACTTTCCTCTCTGAGGAGGTACTTTCTTTTGGGATATCAACTTGGGTTCTATGATAAAACTTGGCTTCCACTAATGATAAATACCTGACAAACTAAAAGAAACTACTTTGAGCTTAACCCCACATACAGCTAGTTCACTTCAGCCAAACAGGACATTTGCTAAGTACGTTGATGTGTACTCACCCTTGCTTAAATACCAAACACCAGGTTGTCCACATTGCAACCATTGCTCAGGAGAAGATGAAGGCAACGCGGAGGACTTTCAGGAGTTTCAGGACTTCGAGGAGTTCTAGACTAGATTAGAGGTAAACCCTCAGTCAGCTACCTGTGAAGGCCTTATCTTACTACTAGGTGAGTGCCCGTGCGTTGCAACGGGAACATATAATAACATAATAACTTATATACAAAATGTGTCTTATATTGTTATAAGAAAATGTTTCATAATCCATTTGTAATACTAGCCATACATAATTTTTGTTATTTTAATTTAGTTGTTTCACTACTACATTGCAACCATCAGTATCATGCAGACTTCGATATATGCCACGATTTGCATGGTCTCATCATTGAAGAGCACGTGCCACACCTGCCTAGGGATGAAAACGGGACGGATACAGCCGGATACAGGGTCATCCCGTATCCTACCCTAATGTATTTCTCTCGGATACGGGACCGGATATGGGTAGTTAAGATTCGGGACGGATACAGGACGAGACTGGGTAATAATCCGGACGGGTAAGAAACGGATAATGAATACTACTCGGGTAGGTACCGGATAATTGTCGGGTAGTTCATCCGATGATATTAATTGTCCAACCATCCAACAAACACATAAGTTAAGCAATACATAAGCATGTATATGATGGATCAAATGTAAGAAAGGGAACCGATAAAATTGACATCATGCAGTTCAAAGTTACTTATCACAAGGACATTGTAGAACCAACACCGCAATATTTAAAATTCATAAAATATTCTAGTTTCACTCAAAATTTGCAAATAAGTTACAAAAACTAATAAACATTTTATACAAAGATAACTCAAGTCCTCATGAAAATGATAAAGTAAAGTACTGATTATGTTGAAACTTGGATATTTACACTGATTTCACATGTAACTCATACAAATAAGTGAAAGTGAAATAGAATAAACGTGGGCATCTTATAGATCTTATGATCCAAACATTTTTTATTGTTATATATGGACATATGTTGTGTCTCCGTAAAATTTCACGATTTTTTGAGACTATTTATGTATTATTAATTTCTTGTCATAGAAAATCATCAAAATACAATTAAATCCTTAAAATATTGTAGTATCGACCAAAAAATACAAATAAGTTATCAATACTAATAAATAGTCAATAAAAAGATAACCTTAAGTTCCCACGTGGAGATAACTTTAAGCCCACACATAAAAATGGTAAAGTCTATTAATTTGATATAAATTTGGACATTATTTCAATGATTTTGGTCTAAAGATATGTTTAAACAAAAATTGATGTATTACAAACTTATAGATCTCTTCAAGTTCTACAATTTTCATATAAACTTTATCTTCATCCGATTTCATATGTAAAAGTTATGATTTTATAACTATATTATGCAGAAAAAGAAAAAATGGGTACCCGTATCCGATCCGAATATCCGGGTGTTTTCCGGGTAGTTCTTGCTCCGTATCAGACCCGAATCCGAAGCTACAGTATTCGGGTATTAACCGTATCCATCCCGAATATAAAACTACCCGAATCTGTATCCGAAAAACGGGTATTAGCACTACTTGTATCCGGTACCCGACCTGTTTCACCCCTAACACCTGCCGGTAGAAGTTCCCTCATACATTGTCAGTCATCAGGTACGCACCACCATACACGCTTGCTTAAACAAAAAAACAAGTGCATGTGTTTGCGAAGAGAATTAAAGGCAGGCCGGCACAAAAGCTACCCCGACGATGGCGAGTGGTCATTGTTGTCGGTCCTCCTCTACGTCACCTTTGGCGCCAAGATGACGCCATAGTCCTTGATATAGTAGTCGTCGAACGCGCACGACATGGCGAGTACCGATGACTCTTGGTTGGGTTCACAAACGAAGTGCACCCCGTTCTCATCAGCGAGGTAGTACATCTAGCCGTTGCACCACCGGATGTGCTACTCCTCTACATACATCTTGTTCGAGGACACTCACACAACGTCAGCAACGACAATCGTCCCAGTGCACAAGAATTTATGGTCGGTCAGTAGTGACTTACGTGGCAGGTTGAGCTTCAGGTGATGATGAGTTGGACGGTGTGACGACGCTGCTGTCGAATGCGGTGCCCAGAACAACCCAAGAGTCGTCGGCGTTGGTGACGACCATGAGGTCCCCCTATTTGAGATGGACAGCGCGATGCAGCCGCTCTGGACCGCGTCCAAGCGGCAGCTGCGATGGAGCTTGCCGAACACAGCGACACATGCGGCCACGTAGTACTGCTTCCAGAGATCGAACTGGCAGTCGCCAAGCTTCTTCTCGTCGTCGATGAGCGATGCCAACGTGAGCGCCTCCTACTAGTGGTGTTTGTTCGGGGTTTCCAAGTAAGAAACATGGATTCATCTTTAGCGTTGGTTTATGAAAATGACTCACAAGTCAGATCCATGGAAAAAATATTACGGAGAATAAATGTCACACATATAAAAAAGAATTTAAGTTGAAAACATTGTTCAAACAAAAGAAATTGCATGCAAGGCTCTTCTTTAAATACTATTCCCTCCATCCAAAAATATAATTCAGGAATCTCGTTGATAATTATCTACTACTACACATTGTGCAAAGGTAGCAGGTAGGCTTTGAGAGAGATGTAGTAGATATTTTTACTGTAACAGATATTGACATAAACACACATGTGGTGTAGTGGTAGCTACGAGCACATTTGTTTGAGAGGTCGCAGGTTCGAATCCCATTGGGGCCATATTTGTGTTTTTTTAATTTAATTTTAGCTAGGCGTGGAATGCACAACAGTGCGGGGGGCAGAATACTGGTAGAACATGGTAGAACACGAAATGACAGCCGAGAATGGGAATGGGAATGGCAGAACACGGAATGGCAGCCTACCCCTTACCGTCTTAATAAGTAGTAGAGATATGTTTCATTTAGCACTTCGATTTTTGTTTAAGTTAATGACTATGTGGATGTTTTTGACATCATTATGTAATAAAGTAATACTTCTTTACGCTATTATTTGAGCAGTGTGTGATGATGCCAGTTTTGTAATTGTTGTGTATATGAATTTCTGATCCTCGCACGTACATGTCTCGCATTTGGTTTGCCTTCTAAAATCGGGTATAACATTTATGATCATAATTGAGGATTTCTATGTTCAAAACTGAAGTTTTTTATGCTCGAACCTGGGGCGTGTCCACTAGTGTACTATATGCCATATTTTTACGCCTACCATAAGATTTGGACCTAAAACCAATCAACAAATCATACCTGTCATAAAAATCGTCACTACTATAAAATTAGATCACGCATGTGTGCCTGATCAACTCCCCTAATTTCTGCGGGGACGTGGCCACGTGTACGGGGCTATTGTTTGGACTCGTGGAAGGGTTGGCTGGGGCTTCCTGTAACAATTAGAAGCACTGAGCTCCCAATATATCCTCCCTATGTATACACACATGCTATTTGACACCCTAGGTGCTAAATAGCTATTTGGCATCAAACGTGCTTGAGTCGCAAACGCGCATGCAAGTTCAGGCTCAGTGTGCCACTCTAACATATAGGAGGCCACATCCAAAAACATGCATTTAAGGTTTGGTGTTTCACATTAAAAATTAATATCTATTAAACCAAATGTAAAAATTGAAAACAAATTTCACCATTGTGTTTGTTGTGATGAAAGCTTTAAAACTAGATCCCACTTGATACATTTATCTCAAATTTATCAGAGTTAGTCATTCCATCTTTTAGTCTCACTCATTCATGAGAATAACTAAGATAGGAGTTGAGTTAGTCAGTTTTAATAACGCAATCATTAGAGGAAATGAAGTGAACAAATTTAGTGATTCTATGAATACTCGATCATTCCATCTTTTAGCCTCAGCCATTCATGAGAATTACTTGAGATAAACAATTATTTTTGTTGCCATGTTAGTTAATCTGTAATTTGATGTGAGTAATTATATTTTAAAATAATAATTTCTAATTTAAACAAAGTCATTGTGTTATGATATGCTTTATGAATTATTTGTATTCAGTCATTATGGTTACATTAGTCATCTTTAATTAGTAGTTCTAATTTGTGTTAGGTCTAGGCACCGCCCTTGAAAGCCAACCAATGTGCTTGGTGGGCCCCCATGGGGCCCCCACTGCCGCCAAGCCACCTCTAGGGAGGTCTGGTTGATGAAGGCATAGCCTTTGTTTGCCTCCTTGAAATCCATTGGCAGTTAGAGGAAGTCATAGTGCGACTTTACCCTACCACCAAATATCATAGAAGGAACTTGAAAGGGAAATGTGCCCTTGGGCCATTTCTATAATGTTTTGGTGATTAGATGCTCAACACACATTGTTTTAACTAATATGAGCTCAGAGTTAAAGAAAGCAAATTGGAGAAACAAAGGTATGATTCTAGCACTTAGTAATTTGTTTTTGATACTAACTATGTTCCATTGAGTGCTAGGAATTTTCTCAAATCAAAAGAAATTAGATTGAAGAAGTTTGGCTAGGTCCAGCAAAACTGGCACCAACTTGCGGTGCACCGGACAGTGTCCGGTGCCCACGCTGGCGCCTCAGCGAACTGGCTGCTCTGGGAAAAAACCTTGGGCGCCACGGCTAAAATTCATCGGACTGTCAGGTGTGCACCGGACTGTCCGATGGGCCAACCGTGCGCCAGGCCAATGGTCGGCCGCGCGATCTGCGGACGACATGTGTGCCCGGCCAACGTTCATCGGGCAGGACCAGACTGTAAGGTGTGATGGGGGACCAGAGGCTCGCAACAGTCGGCTTCGCCAAAGAAGGAAGGAGATCACGCACTATTCACTGTCTGGTGGTGCACCGGACTGTCTAGTGCGCCCAAGGACAGAAGCAACCAAATCCTACCAAATGGAGCTCCAACGTCTCCTAGGTCCCTTGGGGCTATAAAAGAGACCCCTAGGCGCATGGAGCTCAACACCAAGCACCCATTGAACATTCTATAACACCAAGACTTCGCAAACACGCAATCGTTTCATTATGATAGAGACTTGAGCACTTCTTTGAGCTATAACTTCGCTGTGCTATTTCGTGTGCTCTTTCTTGTCTTGTCTTGTGTTGTTGTTGTAACTTCACTGTTATGTGTGTTTCTATTCCCCCCTTACTCTTATGTTCATTTGAGATTATTTGTGTAAGGTGTGAGAGACTCCAAATTGTGGAGATTCCTAACAATGAGATATTGTTGAGATAAAGAGAATCGTGGTATTCAAGTTGATCTTTGGATCGCTTGAAAGGGGTTGAGCGCAACCCTCGTCCATTAGGACACCACAACATGGAGTAGGCAAGTATTGTACTTGATCGAACCATGAGATACAAATCGTTGTATCACGTGTCTTTATCCTACTATGATTTTCTCTCTATTCACTTCACTTACATTATCGCTCTAAGTTTGATACTCACCTAGTAAAGAGCAATTAAGTGAAGAAGTTTACTACACTCATAATCCTCATTCACTAATCTAATATTAGTCCAAGTTTGTTTTGTTGAGCTGGTTTTTACATGATCATCTATTCACCCCCTCTAGGTGCTCTCAATTGGTATCAGAGTCATTCTCTTCATCAAGGGACTCACCGCTCGAAGACATGGATCCTAAGGGCAAGGGGATGGTGATCATTGACAAGGAGATGGAGAAGGAGACTCTCTATGTTGATGAACCAAAAGGTGACAAGCCCACTGACTCAGGCTCAAACAACAAAAGGAAGGATGGAAATAAGAAGAGGCACATCAAGAAGATCATGTATTAGGACAGCGACACCTCCTCTTCCTCACCAAGGGACGACGACGAAGACTCGTCTACAAAAAAGAAAACGTTTAATCAAAATTATTGATTTGATTATTCTTGCATTCCGTATCATTCAAATGCACATTTATTGTCTATTCCACTCGATAACCCCCCACTTTGATGGAGATGACTACTCTTTTTGGAGCCATAAAATGCATAGTCATTTATTTTCTCTCCATCCTAGCATTTGGGAAATAGTGGAAAATGGAATGCATTTTGATAGTAGTGATAATCCTGTATTTATTAATGAGCAAATTCATAAGAATGCCTAAGGTACTATTGTGTTGTTAGCATATCTATGCAGGGATGAGTACAATAAAGTCATTGGCTTGGACAATGCCAAGCAAATATGGGACACCCTTAAGATTTCTCATGAGGGAAATGACTCCACCATGATTACAAAAATGGAACTGGTAGAAGGCAAACTTGGGAGATTTGCCATGAAAAGGGGAGAGGAGCCAACCAAAACTTACAACAGGCTCAAGACCCTGGTGAACAAGATCCAAAGCTATGGAAGTACAAGATGAACAGATCATGATGTCATTCGGCTCATGCTAAGGTCATTTATTGTTATTGATCCTCATCTTGTAAATCTTATTCGTGAGAATCCCAAGAATACCAAGATGACGCCCGACAAAATTCTCAGAAAATTCGTAAGCGGACACATGATGGTAAAGGAGGCTAGGTATGTTGATGACATTGCCAATGGACCACTTCCTCTCTACGAGTCGCAACCCGTTGCTCTCAAAGCAACAAACAACAAGGAGGTGCTACCTAACAAGGTGGCACAAGTGGAGGCTGTCGAGCTAAATGAGGAAGAAATGGCACTTGTGATCAAGCGTTTTAAGACCGCATTGAAGGGACGCAAGGATTACCCCAACAAGGGCAAATCAAGGGAAAGCGTTCCTACTTCAAGTGCGGTAAGTTCGATCATTTTATTGCATAATGTCTCGATAATGAAAATGACCAAGGATAAGAAAAGAAATGGAAGAAGGAGAATAAAAAGAACTACCAAAAGCCAAAGGGCGAGGCTCACATTGGTAAGGAGTGGGACTCAGACTGCTCTTCATCCGACTCCGACGATGAGGGACTTGCTATGTCAGCCTTCGACAAGTCCTCCTTCCCCAACGTGCGTCACACATGCTATCGGTGTTTTGGGTCTGACCGTGCACCTGGGGTTGCCCCTCGAGGTGCGTTTTGGAGTAGGACGGTGTTACCGACTGTAGCTCGATGGTTCGTGCTAGATGCACGAGAGACAGTGGACAATTTTATACAGGTTCTGGCCGCTTAGAGAGGCACAATACCCTACTTCCTGATGTGGATCTTTTATGTGGTGGGTTACAGGGGAGTTCTCTAGTTCGAGGGATGCTAGAGAGCTGAGTAGATGGCTAATGAGTGAGTTGTTTGATGGGGTGCCCCCTAGGCCTTATATACTCGACCGTGGGGCATTACAAACGGATATGATAACAACGTGCACATAAGCAATAGTGAACCGACTGAACTTATCTTTCTATAATCCAGCCGACTTATCATCATTCAGTTCCGATGTCTGAGGGCGTTGCGCGGGAGAATCGGATCACTGCTGTGGATAACGTTTGAATTCAGTGAGCCACACGAGCTCGAGTTGATCCGATCTCATGTCGATCCATTTTGCCAGACATTCCTCCCCTGGCCCATGAAGGGATGGCCTTGCGTAATAATGGGCCCAAGGCCTTTCGTGAGGCCTTCTTGCCTTCTAGTGGACCCGGGGGATATCTGTCCCCCACACATGCCTCATGGCTAAGGAGAAGAACGTACATACTCGAGATATCCCTAAGTACACTTCTTCTAGTGATGAGGATTCTGATGATGAGGTAGATTATAGCGATCTCTTTAAGGGTTTAGATAGGTCCAAAGTTGATAAAATTAATGAATTAATTGATGCCCTTAGTGAGAAGGATAGATTGCAAGAGAAACAACAAGATATTCTATATGAAGAACATGATATGTGTATTAATGCTGAAAAATCTTTGGCTGTTGAAATTATGAAAAATGAATTACTTTCTTCTGAGCTATCTTCTTGCCGTGATTCTATTTTTAGTCTTTAGAATTTAAATGCTTATTTAAATACTAAACTAGAAAAGTAAATGTTGTCAGTTTATTTGTGGAGCATGTTTCGATTTGCAATAGATGTAAAGATATTGATATTGATGCTTGCAATGCTCATGTTTCCACTATTCTTAAGTTGAATGATGAAATTGCAAATCTTAATGGTCAACTTAAAATTTGCAAGAGTGAATATGAAAAGATAAAATTTGCCATGGATGCCTACACCATTGGTAGGCACCCCTCCATTAAGGATAGACTTGGTTTCCAAAAGGGAACCAAGGACTTAACGAGCCAAAGAGCCTCCAATATCATCAAGGAGAAAGGGATGGCACCTATGGCTAGTGGTTCGCACTCACTTCATGACAAAAAGAATCATTCTTATCTTTATGCTCATGTTAAGAATGCTTCTAGTGTTGCTCATCATGATAGTTGTTATGATCATGTTGTTTTACCTACACGTCATGATGCTGTTTTTGATTCTCATGCCATGTTTGCATCATCTAGATCTACACATGCCCATGGTAGAAATGGATATAGGCGTTATGTTCATCATGTTGTTCCTCGTGCGCCTAGAAATGCAACTAATGGCCCAACCATGCTTTATCATACCTATGGTGCTTCATTTGTGATTATGTGTAAAAATGATAAAGTTGTTGCCAGAAATGTGGGGCCTAAGTGCAAGAGAGGCAAAACTTGCATTTGGGTTCCAAAGTCTTATGTGACTAACCTTGTAGAACCCAACAAGAGTTGGGTATCTAAATCCCAAGCTTAAATCACATTGCGGATTTATGCATCCGGGGGCACAAGTTGGATTATTGACATCGGATGCACAAACAACATGACAGGGGAGAAGAAAATGTTCACCTCCTACGTCAAGAACAAAGATTCCCAAGATACTATTGATCTTTCAATTTCCAATGTATTCTTAGTAGAATCGCTTGGTTATAACTTGCTTTCTGTAAGTCAATTATGTCATATGGGCTATAATTGTTTGTTTACAAATATTGATGTATCTGTCTTTAGAAGAAGTGATGGCTCATTAGCTTTTAAAGGTGTATTAGATGACAAGCTTTATTTAGTTGATTTCACTAAAGAGAACGCCGATCTAGATGCATGTTTAATCGCTAAGACTAATATGGGCTGGCTCTGGCACCGCCGTCTAGCACATGTTGGAATGAAGAATCTTCATAAGCTTCTAAAGGGAGAACATGTGTTAGGACTAACCGATGTCTGTTTTGAGAAAGACAGACCTTGTGCAGGATGCCAAGCAGGGAAGCAGGTGGGAACTACTCATCCAAGCAAGAATGTGACGACAACGTCAAGACCACTGGAACTCCTCCATATGGATCTCTTCGGGCCCATTGCTTATCTTAGCATCGGGGGAAATAAGTATGGTCTTATAATTGTTAATGATTTTCTCGCTTCACTTGGGTATTCTTTTTGCAGGATAAATAAGAAACCCAAAGTACACTAAAGCGCTTCCTAAAGAGAGCCCAAAATGAGTTTGAGCTCAAGGTGAAGAAAATCAGGAGCGACAATGGATCTGAATTCAAGAATCTTCAAGTGGAAGAGTATCTTGAGGAGGAAGGCATCAAGCATGAGTTCTCCGCTCCCTACACGCCACAATAAAATGGTGTAGTAGAAAGGAAGAACAGGACGCTCATTGACATGGCGATAACAATGCTTGGAGAGTATAAGACGCCTAAGCGATTTTGATCGGAAGCTGTAAATACAGCTTGCCATGCCATAAACCAACTCTATCTTCATCGCCTCCTCAAGAAGACGTCCTACGAGCTTCTAAGTGGTAACAAACACAATGTGTCATACTTTCGTGTCTTTGGAAGTAAATGCTACATCTTAGTCAAAAGAGGTAGATAGTCAAAGTTTGCTCCCAAAGTCGTAGAAGGGTTTTTACTTGGTTATGATTCAGATACAAAGGCATATAGGGTCTTCAACAAATCTTTGGGTTTGGTTGAAGTCACTAGTGACATTGTATTTGATGAGACTAATGGCTCTCCAAGAGAGCAAGCTGATCTTGATGATATAGATGAAGATGAAGTTCCAACGGCCGCAATGAGAACTATGGCAATCGGTAAGGTGCAACCTTAGAAACAACAAGAATAGGATCAACCATCTTCCTCAACACGGGTGCAATCCCCAATTCAAGATGAGGAACAGGTACCTCAAGATGCAAGCATGAATCAAGGGGGAGCACATGAAGAAAAGGATAAAGAGGAAGAAGTACCACAGGCACCTCCAACTTAAGTCCGGGCCATCATCCAAAGGAATCATCTAGTAGATCAGATTCTGGTGACGTCACCAAGGGAGTAACCACTGATTCACATTTAGCTAATTTTCATGAACATTACTCTTTTGTTTCTTCTATTGAGCCTTTCAAGGTAGAAGAAGCCTTGCAGGATCCAGACTAGATATTAGCCATGCAGGAGGAGCTTAACAACTTCAAGAGAAATGAAGTGTGGAGCCAAGTGCCAAGTCCAAAGCAAAATGTTGTAGGAACCAAGTGGATGTTCGGCAACAAGCAAGATGATCACGGGGTGGTGATAAGAAATAAGGCTCGACTTGTGGCAAAAAGGTTATGCTCAAGTCGTAGGTTTGGATTTTGGGGAGACTTTTTCTCCTGTGGCTAGGCTCGAGTCAATTCACATATTATTGGCCTATCCTGCTCACCACTCTTTTAAGTTGTTTCAAATAAATGTGAAGTGCACTTTCCTCAATGGACCAATCAAGGAGGATGTATACGTGGAGCAACCCCATGGCTTCAAGGATGACTGGTGTCCCGACCATGTTTACAAGCTCTCTAAGGTGCTCTATGGACTTAAGCAAGCTCCAAGAGCATGGTATGAATGCCTTAGAGATTTTCTTATATCTAATGCTTTCAAGGTCGGGAAAGTAGATCCTACTCTTTTTACTAAGACCTATAATGGTGATATGTTTGTGTGCCAAATATATGTTGATGACATAATATTTGGTTCTACTAATCAAAAATCTTGTGAGGAGTTTAGCAGGGTAATGATGTAGAAATTCGAGATGTCGATGATGGGCGAGCTAAACTACTTCCTTGGATTTCAAGTGAAGCAACTCAAGGAAGGAACCTTCATCTCCCAAACAAAGTACACTCAAGACCTGCTCAAAAGGTTTGGATGAAGGACGCAAAGCCCGCCAAGACGCCAATGGGAACCGATGAACACTTGGACCTCAACAAGGGAGGTAAGTCCATTGATCAAAAGGCATACCAGTCTATGATAGGTTCATTACTTTATCTTTGTGCTAGTAGACCAGATATAATGCTTAGCATATGCATGTGTGCTAGATTTCAATACGACCCCAAGGATTGTCATCTTGTGGCTATGAAGCGAATTCTTAGATACTTAGTTCATACGCCTTGCTTAGGGATCTGGTATCCAAAGAGGTCTACCTTTGACTTAATCGGATATTCAGATTTCGACTATTCCGGGTGCAAGGTTGATAGGAAGAGCACATGAGAGACTTGTCAATTTCTTTGAAGGTCCCTGGTATCTTGGAGCTCTAAGAAACAAACATTTGTTTCCCTATCCACCGCTGAGGCCGAGTATGTTGCCGTAGGTCAGTGTTGTGCGCAACTACTTTAGATGAGGCAAACCCTCTGGAACATTGGCTACAATCTAAGCAAATTCCCACTCCTATGTGATAATGAGAGTGCAATCCACTTGGTAGATAATCCTGTTGAACACATCCATACTAAGCACATAGACATCCGGCATCAGTTTTTGAGAGACCACCAGCAAAGGGGAGCTATCGATGTTTGCCACATTAGCACCGAGAACCAGCTTGCCGATATCTTCACCAAGCCTTTAGATGAGAAAAGGTTTTACATGTTGCGTAGTGAGCTAAATGTCTTAGATTCGCAGAAGTTGGATTGATTTATAGCATACATGTGTTTTATGTCTTTGATCATGTTACTTTAAGCATTTCTGTCTTTACTTATTTTTGGTGCTCAAGTTGTACAAGTCATCTCCAGACCTCACGAGTCTTATGCAAATTGTTGGGGGTATGCTTCATAGCCGAAGATCCTAAAGAAATAAACACCTTCGGCAGATCCTCTCCAAAACAGCGCCGAAGCTATCAACCATAAAGCTTCGGTACAGTGACATGTCTCAAGACGAAGGGGTGAACCGACTTAAAGATGAAATGACTTAAAGACTCATGATATTCTGTGTTATTATTATAGTTCGTTGTAAAGGGTATAAATGTAATTATATACAGGCTGTGAACTGTGCCTATAAATAGGTGAACAGTACCCCTGTACTGTTCACGTGCTTTCCTGTAATCGCGCATTGGGCATTTGCTTTTGCTTCACGCTGGTATTTTCGCTTTCCTTCGAACCAAAAATATATTTGTAATTCATTATCATTTTTACAATAATGAAATAAAAATGAGTTATTAATAATAATCATGTGTTCAAATTACTTTACATATTTTTTACCCTTCCTCATTATTTGATGTGTTTATGAAGGTATAACCTTTGTAACCTTCGTCCAGAATTCATTATATCCCGAGGGAAATAATGCTTCGAAGGACGAAGGACTTTAGTATTTAACAATTTTTATGTTGCCTTGTCCTTAATTCATAGCATTTGAGAACAAGTCCCCAACATTGGCGCCCACCTCCGGTGAACTCACTTCCACTTTTTTGAGCTGATGGCTTCGATCAAGAATCAAGGTGGAACTGCTTCGGCCCTGAAGCTGGTTCTCCCGGTAACATGCGGTTCATGTTCAGAGCCGGCCAACAAGAAACAGAAGAAGGAGGCATAGAGAAGAGTACAACATGTAGGGGTACAAGGACCCTTCATCAAATCAAGATGGTCTCACATCCCAATTACCTTTTCTCAAGAGGATCTTCAGCTTAAGGATTACCCACACAACGATGCTATGGTTATCTCTTATGTGATCAAAGGATTTCTGGTCCATAATGTTTTGGTTGATATTGGCAGTGCAGCAGATATCATATTTGTTAAGGCCTTCAGACAAATGTAAGAGCCCGAAGACAAGATTCATGATGCTACGCACCCTCTTTGTGGCTTCGGAGGGCGACAGATTGTAGTGCTTGGTAAGATTACCATGCCAGTGACCTTCGGATTCGTCAACAACACAAGGACTGAGCAAATTGTGTTTGACATTGTTGACATGGAGTATCCTTACAATGCTATCATTGGTCGCGGAACACTCAATGCTTTCGAAGCAATTCTTCATCCAGCATATCTTTGCATGAAGATACCTTCGGATCAATGACCTATTTCTATTCATGGGAGTCAGGAAGCCGCCAGAAAGGCCGAGGGGAATTGGACTGATTCAAAGGCAATCCACAACATAGATGAAGCCGAAGCTTGTGAGCAGTACAAGCATAGAAGCGAGAAGGCTGCTTCGGCCGATCAGCCGAAACCCATGCTTTTATGCGAAGATATCGCAGAGCAGAAGGTGCTGCTGGGATCTCAATTGTCTGAGGAACAAGAGAAAACCTTGATAAGATTCTTGTTCAACAACAAAGATGTCTTTGCATGGTCGGCTAATGATCTTTGCGGAGTTAACAGGGATGTTATTGAACACTCGCTCAATGTTGATCCATCCTTCAGACCCAGAAAGCAGAGGCTTCGGAAGATGTCTGATGACAAGGCCGAAGGTGCTCGAAATGAAGTGAAAAGACTTCTCAGTGCCGGAGTTATCAGAGAGGTAAAATACCCAGAATGGCTGGCTAACACTGTTATGGTAAAAAAGGCCAATGGTAAATGGAGGATGTGTATCGATTTTACTAATCTCAACAAGACCTGTCCAAAGAACGAGTTTCCATTGCCAAGGATAGATTCCCTAGTTGATGCAGCAGCTTCATCAGAGCTTATGAGTCTGCTGGATTGTTATTCAAGCTATCATCAAATTTGGATGAAGAAGGAGGATGAGCCGAAGACCAGCTTCATAACCCCTAGTGGAACATATTGTTACCTTCGGATGCCTGAGGGGCTCAAGAATGCTGGAGGAAGCTTCAGCAGAATGACAGCGAAGGTTCTTCAATCTCAGATAGGCAGAAATGTGCTAACTTATGTTGATGATATCATTGTAAAAAGCATGAAGCAAGAGAATCACATTACTGATCTGCAGGAAACCTTCACTAATTTTAGACAGGCCACTTTAAAGTTGAATCCAGAAAAATGTGTCTTCGGGGTGAAGAAAGGGAAATTTCTTGGCTGCCTAGTTTCAACAAAGGGGATTGAGGCTAATCCAAATAAAATCAAAGCTATCCTTCGAATGGAACCACCAAGTACAAAGAAGGGGGCTCAAAGATTGACAGGAAGACTGGCATCTCTCAAGAGATTCATATCTAGATCAGCAGAGAGAAATTTACCATTTTTCGAAGTGCTGAAGTCAGCCAAAGTTTTTCAATGGGGACCGGTCCAGCAGAGAGCCTTCGAAGAGCTGAAGCAATATTTGATAGACCTAACAACACTAACTCCACCAATGCCAGGGGCTCCTCTGTTGTTATATGTGGCAGCCTCGCACTCAGCGGTAAGTGCGGCGCTTGTCCAAGATAAGCTTGAAGGGCAAGTCAAGAAGCAAGCTCCAATTACTTTGTATCTGAAGTTCTTAGTTTATCAAAGAAAAATTATACAGAATTGGAGAAGGTGCTATATGCTGTTTTGATGGCTTCTAGAAAGCTTCGACATTATTTCCAAGCATACAATATAATTGTCCCTTCTTCACAACCATTGAAGGACATTATGAGAAATAGAGAAGCTACTGGAAGGATTGGAAAGTGGGCTGCGGAACTTAATGAATTCTGCATTGATTATGTACACAGATCTTTGATTCAGTCCCAGGCGTTAGCTGACTTCATCGCTGACTGGACGCTAGGGGCTCAGGTAGAAGAGGCAAGTAAAGATGCTGAAGCATGGACAGTATTCTGCGATGGTTCTTGGGGAGCAGCCGCTGTGTTGGTCGCACCCTCCAAAGTTAAAACCTGCTACGCAGCAAGACTTGATTTTAGCTGCACAAATAATATTGCTGAGTACGAAGCTTTACTTTTGGGTCTTCGGAAGTTAAAGGCAATGGGAATCAGAAGGGCGGTTCTTAAACCTGATTCCCAAGTTATCTCTGGTCATATTGACAAGAGTTGTAAGGCAAGAGACCCGAAGCTTGAGAAGTATTTAGATACGGTCCGAAGGATTGAAGCTTCCTTTGAAGAGTTTTCTGTAAAAAATATTCCTCGAGGAGAAAATGAACATGCTGATTTGCTAGCCAAGTCAGCAGCACAGGGACTGCCCTTACCTTCGGAAGTATTTTTTGAAACAATAAAAGCACCTTCGGTTGAACTTCTTGAAAGAGCGGTCCTCAATATATCTCCTGTTTATAGTGAAGACTGGAGAACTGAGATCATCTCCAACCTTAAGGGTAATTTCCTTTCAGATGACGAAGCTTATAACAGGAGGATAGAGGCAAGAGCTCGACCATATGTTATAATAGAAGGGGAGCTGTACAAGCGTGGGGTTTGTTCTCCGTTACTCAAGTGTTTATCGAGAGCCGAAGGAATAGAACTGATGAAGGAAATACACGCAGGCCTCTGTGGATCTCATATTGGATCTAGGCCTTTGCTTGGAAAAGTTTTTCGTCAAGGATTTTATTGGCCAAAGGCAGCTTCGGATGCAGCGGAATTAGTCCAAAAGTGCGAAGGTTGTCAGAAATGTGCAAGAGATCAAAAACAACCTTCGTCTCTAACTCAGTTAATACAACCCACTTGGCCGTTGCAAAGGTGGGGCCTTGATTTGTTAGGACCGTTGCCACCAGCGCAAGGGAACTTAAGTTATGTTGTAGTGGCAGTGGAATATTTTTCTAAATGGATTGAGGCAAAGCCTTTAGCCACAATAACTTCGGTCACTATTCAAAAGTTTTTCTGGCAAAATATTGTTTGTCGCTTCGGAGTACCGAAGGCTATTACTGTAGATAATGGGACACAGTTTGATTCCGAAGCTTTTAGAGAATTTTGTGATCAAATTGGCACGAAGATCCATTTCACATCAGTTCGATATCCGGAGTCAAATGGACTTGTTGAAAGAGCTAATGGCATCATAATGACAGGAATAATGAAGTTAATCTTCAATCAGCCCAGGGGAAAGTGGCCAGACGAATTAATCAAAGTGGTGTGGAGCCACAACACAACAATATCAAGATCAACAGGCTTTACGTCATTCAAACTATTGTTTGGTGACGAAGCAATAACTCCGGAAGAAGCCAAAGCAGGATCAATAAGAATAGTAGCTTCGGCAGAAGGCGAAGCTGAAGCTGATTACTCTGTGGAAAAAGATGCTATAGAGGGGATCAGGCTTCAAGCTGTGGAAAACATCAACAAATACCAAGCTGG
The DNA here is from genome assembly GCA_029449295.1 of Zea luxurians. Lineage (NCBI taxonomy): Eukaryota > Viridiplantae > Streptophyta > Magnoliopsida > Poales > Poaceae > Zea > Zea luxurians. Next base: position 14,687,973 of record JAOPSE010000002.1, read on the forward strand.
AACAAAAAAATGGCGTGATAGAAAGGTTAGGTTAAAGAACATCGAACCAGGACATTTGGTGCTTCGAAGAGTAGCCAACCCAGAGACAGTAGGCAAATTACAGCTGAAGTGGGAAGGACCTTTTCTGGTAGTATCTTCGTCAAGACCTGGTTCCTACAGGTTGAAAGATATGGACGGCAACGACATTCCTAGATCATGGAATGCAGATGAACTTCGCCGATATTATGTTTAGCTTGATGTAATTTTTCTATTCTTTCTTGTGGCACCCTTTTCCTTTCCAAAGGGGGAGAAAGGTTTTTAATGGGGCCACAACATGTAATTTTTCTTTTCCTTATTTCAATTCTATAAGAGTGATATCTCCCAAAGATGTAAATGTAAAAGTTGACAACGCACCATCGAGTGCAATGGAAAAAGAAAAGAAAACAGAGAAAAGCTCAAAAGTCGTTCCCAAGGGAATGCAGAGCTTACAGCGAAAAATAAACGCTGATTCCGCCGAAAGTAAAAGGCGAAGAAGCTCCTAAGGGAGGCTTACAGCGAAAAATAAACGCTGATTCCGCCGAAAGTAAAAGGCAAAGAAGCTCCTAAGGGAGGCTTACAGCGAAAAGTCAGCGCTGATACACCGAAAAATAAACGGTGAAGCCGAAAAATAAGCGGCAAAGAAGGTTTGAGTCATTCTCAAAGGAATATGGCTTCGAATATGTATTTGAACATTCATTTGCACGACACATTACATCATGACATTTGCATTCATAAACATTCAATTAGACATACATAGGATCATCATCAGCATAACGTACAAACATGCTTCGGTCCCAAAAGGAAGGCAATTTTATGCTTCGCTGTGTACGCAAAGAAGGGAAGGTGTTTTTCGCTTATGGCTCAAAAGTATTAATTTCGTCCACACCAAAGCATTTCATACATGGACGGAAAAGTAAGATTATATTACAAAGTAAAACTCAGATTACACCATATTTTATACAAGTTATTACAGGAGTTTTTTGAGCTACTTTTATAAGATTATTCAAGCTTCGACACTATCTCTGGAGCTTCGTTCTTCTACTCTGCAGCTGCAGCTTCGGCCTGGTCAATCTGTACGAAAGTATTATAAGCCAAATTCAAAAATTCAAAGGAAAAGGTAAGCATAAGGTATGAATTTTGTTACCAGCTTGAGGTGACTCCGAGCTTCGTCACCAGCTTTGCTCCGACCACCCTTTGTCCATACTAACTTTATAAATCTGTTTGCAATACTTCGAGCCAGATTCGGAACATCATCTAAGTCTGCCGGTGACAGGCTGAAGTTGGGTCTATTAACAATCTTGCCGTGTTCACAGCCAGACTTCAAAAAAGCAACAGCTATGCCCCGAGAAGCTGCCAGGGCACAGAAGTCGCTATGCCCAGCTATAACTTCGTCAAGATCATTAATTTCACCTTCAATATGCTCGAAGGCACCAGGCAGGTCTTCGGCCGAAGGAGTAAACTCTACACTACTGGCTCCGGCAAAATGGAACACTTGCTTTAGCTGATGAATGCATCGAGTGCAGAACTCCAAACACTTATTTTGAAGATTTTTCAAAGATTCTTTCAGTTTCAAGTTTCTTTGAGTTTCGGCTTCAAGTCTTGCATCAATCTTCAGTTTCTCTTGTTCAAAAATTTCTGACTGGGAAAGAAGCTTCGAATTTAATTCTGTTATTTTTGCTTCAGCATCCACTAATAAACCTTCGGCTGTTTGTAGCTCGAGGTCTTTCTTCTCAATGGCAGCAGATTGCTCCTTTATTTTGTTTTCTAAATTTTCAATTATAACTTCTTGCCTTTTATCCTCTAAATCTTGTTGCATTTTTAATGCCTTGCTCAAAAGCATGCTCTGTGGACAAATAGCCTTTGTTAGAAAATATTTTCGTACCACAAGTAATAAGAGTTAGACACAAAATGTTTACCTTGAAATTAGAATAGAATAAACTGCTGACAATATGTTGTCGACGGTAGCGGCTGATATCCGCTTCAAGCTTCGGGAAGCCGATACTCTTCGATAAAGTACCGACAACCTTCGCACCGGTTTGGTCTCGTATACAGCCTAACCCTTCATCATCAATACCACCAAAGAGAAGCGCCCCCGGCCGATATCCACAAGATAGAGCATACTCCTTTAGTTCCTCTCTTTCAGCTTCAGTCAGCTCCTGGCCAACTAGGTTTCGGAAGTCAAAAGTTTCATCTTCTGAGGTATCTTCGGTTATTCCTCCTTTCTCGGGTTTGGCAGCCGTGGTCTCTTCGGTGGCTGTAGCAGTTTCTTCAGCGGCCATGTTTAGCAGCATTTTATCTATATCAGCGGCTACACTCTCTAAATTAATACCTTCGGAGTTAGCATCTTCGGCTCCGGCCTCTTCTGCGGCAGCCTCCGAAGGTACAGCTTCAGTATCTGTCATGGTTTTAATTGCCGTCATCTTCAGAGTTGGAGCTCTTGGTGGTGTTGTTTCAATCACTTCGGTCACGGTAACAATCCTTTGTCTTTTTGGCCTAGATGCCTTTGCCTGTGCGGGCTCCTTTTCATTATGAAAAAGCTTCGTCAGATGAAGCCCCAATGGACTTAGTTTGACAGGCAAAATTTCAGTCATTACCTTTAGAATTTCCTCTTTTTCAGCATCAGAAGATGTCGCAGAAGCCTTTTCTTCTTCATCAATTGATTTTTGTTCTGGGATTGATTCCTTTCTTTTCTTCGAAGTTAACACTTTCGATTCAAATTTTTCTTTCTTCTTTTTGATTGATCTTCGTCGTCTTTGATCAAAGCGCCAGCTACTCTTTTCCTTTTCTGCCCTTCAGCACCCTTGTCGAGTCGCTCATAATCAGGATATTCAAAACCTATAGCATCAAGCACTCTGTTTAGCCTTCATTTCGGCCGGGTGCCAAAGGCTGCTGTCATCAATTGATCCTCCTTTTTAGAATAGTTCCCAAGAATTTCAGTGCACATTACTTCGATTGTTTCGAGCCATTCTTGGCAGGGTGCTTTGAAATATTTCTTGAATTTATAGTGGTAGGGCAGTCGGACAAGCTCCCCCTCTTTCTTCTCTTTTTCAAGCTTCGGCATAGCCCATTCCTTCATAGATGGAAATATTTTGTAAGCCAGAAATTCCTGCACTAAATCTCTAGTGCCAATGTGCTCTGCAATAATCCTAAATTCAGCCAACACAGTTTGGGTTGGACCTTCTGGTGTCATATTGCATTGGGGTCTGGTTTCTCTGAAGATCAGTTCAAGCGGACTCTGGACCAGCTTCTCCTTGTCATCATCAACTTTGACGTAGAACCATTCCGATTTCCAGCCTGCCGGCCACTTGCTTCGGTAGCTGATCACAGGAAATTTTGTAGTTTTCCGATAGGCAAAATTGTAACAACCAAAATTTTCATGTAACCCATCCTTTCTGGCCTTGGTTTGGTAATGTAGCTCGTGCACCCGGCAGAAACCTTCAGCAAACGGTTCCACCCCCTGGCTTCGGAGAGCCCAAATATTAACACTAAGCCTAACAATAGCGTTAGGAGTTTGTTGATGAAAATGGATCCCAAACTTCTTTAGCACATCAGCAATCATCCTATTCAAAGGAAATCTCAAACCAGCCTTGAGGAAACTCTTGAAAATCACTATTTCATCTTTCTGTGGCTTCGGAGTAGTTTCTTCTCCACCGAAGCGAATCAGCCCTTTCTTATCTTCGCTAAAGTAGCCCGACTTCACCATCTTAGGAAAATCAGCTTTGGAGATGGTTGACTTTCCAAAGTCCATGTGGCTAGGCTTGCTCAGCACTGCGATATTGTAATCATCTTCAGAATCGGTCTCTTCAATATCTGCTTGCTCTGCTTCAGTAGCAGGGACGTCTTCCGGTGTTACCAACCCAGATCGCTTCATTGCTTCCGAGATAGGAATAGTTTCCGCAGCTTCGGTTTCGTCTCCCTCGCGATCGACTCTTGCAGTAGAGCGAACTCTGGCCATTTGATTATGACTTGAAATTTTTTCTGAATTGGTTTTTTTTGTTTTTTCCGAAGCTCTTTGTAATACCCAAATTTGTAAACCATGGTAATGGAGATAATTCTCCTATTACTTTGTTTCAATTTAACTAAGCACGAGAACAACCACATCTAAAGGGGTTAAATGACTAATGTCAACTTGTGCATCATATTGGAGTTTTGTTTGTTGTGCATTTTAATACAATAGTAATAAAATAAATAAAAATATAATAATGATAATGAGGTGAAGAATTAAAGAAAATGGGGGAAAATAAATGTATGAAAGAATACATTTTGTCCCCACTAATATTTTAATTTAAGTGTTTAACCCAGTTAAGAAGCTCACAAACAAGTTTGAATTCAAATTGGAATTTAAATTTGAAAACAGAAAATTTGAAAACTAGAAAAACATAAAAGGAAATAAAGAAAAGAAAAGAATAAAACTGACCTAGCCTAACTGGGCCCTAACCTGGTATTCGGCCCATTTAACTAATCCCTCCGTGCAGCCCAATTCCTGGAGATGTGGCGCCGACACCCTGGGCCCGGCGGCCAGTCTCTTGTGCAGGTGTGTCGTCGCTGGCGCGTGGGCCCCGCCCGTAAGTCTCTCTGCGAGCACACGGTGACTTCCACGCGGGCCCTCCGCGTCAGCCAACCCACTCCAGGTCGCGCTCGCCCTCACTGCCGCGCGGGTCCCACGTCCAGTTGCACTATGCGCGCGCTTGGACTCACTGCTCCGCGGACCCCGCTGACAGGCCCATCTTCAACACCGGGAGCTTCGGAACGAACTCGTGCGCGGACTCCGTCCGTCCTCCCCGTCAACCAACCCCGAGCATGGCGGGCCACGTCCCGGGATCTTCTCCACGCGCGATTACCCGACCATAAAGCGCGTGCACTCAAACCCTAACCCGCCTCCCAGCTTGTGCCGCGACCCAGCTAATCACCGGGCGCCGCCAGTGTTGGTCAGAGACATCCGCCGTCGTGGCCTTAGTCCCGCGCTGGTGATTGGGGCCGTTCGAGTGGTCGTGGGTGTTCGGCATCGTGCGTGGTGCGTGTGTGTGCGGAGTATCGCTCCCAGGATCGAGCCGGGTGCGGGCAATTGCTCGCCGTGGTGAAAGCTCCGCCGTGAATCCGCCTCTCACCGTGGATAGTCTCCCTCGGACCGTCTCCTGCGCTGGTATGTCGTTCACCCCCTTTGTCGCACTTGTGGCATTGCGTAGGTCGACCTAATTAGAGAATTAGTGGCCCTAGCACTAGAATCGGGCGAACGCCGGCGAGACCGCCGCCGCGGTCACTGTTTTCGTCGTCGCCGAGACCGTAAGAAGGAAGGACGTAGGAGCGCCGTCCGATAACGATCGTATGGTCGAGATAGATCGCAGGGATACCCTTTCGGACTTTGATCGTGGACCGTTGGATGTAATCTGACGGACCCGATCCGATCTTGCTTTCATAAAATAACCACCGTCAGATTCGAATCCGATGGCGTGGAATGGATACCGGTTCGTTTAAAACAGGCCTTCTAATCTTAGCCGTCGCGCGGAGATCCAACGGCCGAAAACCACTGATACCCCTTCGGATCGCCGACTTTGCAAATAGAACCCTCTGTTTTAGGGAAAACAACCCGCCGTCCTCGGCGTCTGTTGCCAGAGTCTAGGAATCTTTACCCGCAAGCCCCTGCACTTCTCTATATTAGTGTGCCCAGTCCAAGGACTTAAGAAATCAGATAAAAATGAATTAGAAAATGATTTTTATGCAAAAATAAATGCTAGAACTTGTTTAAATCATAGAAAATCCATTTTTAGTCCAAATTAATCCATTCCACTTTCTAAAATTTTGTAATTTTATTCTCTACCACATAGAGCCTCTGTTTTGTCATGAAAACAATTAGAAATTTAATCTCTCACTTAATCCATTTTAAACACATAAAACCTTTGAAAATTCATAACTTAAAATCTACAACTCCAAAATTAATAATTCTTTTTCCTGTGATCTTATTTTAATATGTATATTATTAATGTGTATTTTGCTCTTATGTTTGGTGTGATGTTAAATTTTGCCTACACTGTTTGTTTGTATTACTACGACTAGCAGTGAGGTCACGAGTCATCTGAAGACCATCCTGGTACCTGGATTCTCAAGGCCCAGGCAAGTTGTGCCCTTGATCACTTCTTTTTACCCAGCCATGTTCTGATTAATCATAATGATCTGCATAGGTTAATTTTGATGGGACCCAATAGGTTACCCTAGTTTGTCTATCTTTATACCTTGTTTACCACTGAACTTTCTGGGTAGTACTTGCTAGTGCTATATGTGGTTTTGGGTATGAAGATTACACTATTCATGATTATACTTTTGTTATCAGTTGTTATTTATGGTTCATGTTAAGATCATTATGTTAATTGGAACATGGAGAACCACCCGGGAAAACAGTGCTACCACGAGGGTGGAATGGGACGCCCTTGGCTGATTAATTAGGAAAGCTAGTGGAAGACTACCTTACCCGAAAGGGGCAAGGGCAGTAGGGGAGAGGTCAGTGTAGGGAGGCCCTCGGGAGGATTTTGCTGCGATGGCGGTCCTGCAAGGGATTCCTGCACTGGATCTTCCTATAAACTGTAGCGGGTTTTCGGAAGCTAGTGGAACTTTGTAAAGGCCTCGTAGTGGATCCCTAGCCATTCACCTCGGAAGTGTCTAAGGGCTTTGCAAACCCTGGCGACATGGGATACACGACTTGTGGGTAAAGATGCGCAACCTCTGCAGAGTGTAAAACTGGTATACTAGCCGTGCTCACGGTCATGAGCAGCTCGGACCCTCACATGATTAAATTATGGAACTTAAACTCAATTTGTCATATGCATTGCATCGCAGGTGAAGTTGTTACTTTTGTTCTACTATTTAACTGGGTTGGTATTTACTTATACTTAGTAACTGCTAATAAAATTTTGACCAACTTTAAAAGCAATGCTCAGCTCTAACCATCTTCTTTGGTAAGCCTTACACTTCACGTGAGCTCCCACCTTTGGCGAGTTCATGCACATTATTCCCCACAACTTGTTGAGCGATGAACGTATGTGAGCTCACTCTTGCTGTCTCACACACCACAGGTCAAGATCAGGTACCGCAGGATGATGCTCATGGAAGATGCTGCGATGAGTTCGTGAGAGGTCTAGGCCGTCGTCTCCCAGTCAACTTTGGGTTGCTGGACTGTTGTCTCCTTATAATGTAATTATTTATTTTGTATAGAACTCCTGTTATATATAAAGATGTGACATTCGATCCTGTGCCACTATACATCATATGTGTGAGACTTGGTCCCAGCATACCTGGTGTTTATGTTAGCGCCCGGGTTTTGGACCCCTAAAATCCGGGTGTTACAGAAGTGGTATCAGAGGAATGTTGACTGTAGGACGAAACCTAGATAGAACTGGACAACCATTCCTTACTTACCTTTGCTACTCTGATTCTTTTCTAAACTTATCTTAATCTTTTCTCATCTATTTCCGCTTACTCTGATTATTCTTATCTTTCCTTTCTAAAAGACAAATGTGGATTTCACACTTTGAAATCCTGTGCCTAAAGTGACCTTTAGGAATAGGAGACCTAATCTTAGGAACAAAAACAAAACTATTTTCATAAGTGTCTATGTATTTGAATGTTTGTTCTTATGATATCTGTCTGATTTGGATCTTTGATTGAATGTGATGGGTTGTGGAGTAATGTCCACAATTGCATCTGCATATACACATAGGTATAAAAATATATTTATAAAATAACTAGACAACCTAGAATATTCCCATTGGAACATAACTAGCTTAAGAGATTTATCTTATCCTAAAAGAGCTCATTCTAATCAATTCATCTTATCTTAAAAGATTCTCCCTTATCTTAATAGATCCATCTCATCTTAAAAGATACTCATCTTATCTTGAAAAGATTTTATCTCATCCTAATAGATCTAACTAACCTCAAAAGATTTTATCTTATCTTTATGGACCCATCTTATCCTAATAGGCATACTTATCCACCCTAGTTCATCAACCATGATCTAATGCAAATTAATTAGATCTTATCTAGTCAAACTAGTCACACCAATCTAACCTAGATCTGATCTAATCTAAACTAACTTATCAAACATGTTAGATAATACTGATGAAATAGTTTAGACTCTACTTCTATAGAACAAGTCTTAACTTAGTTCACCCTGCACTAAATTAAGAATGATAGATCGACTTGGCCATATGCAACTACCTTAACCATCTGATAGTTGCATAACCTCTCAATTATAAACTAGCAAGAGACTCTATCTTATCATAACATATCTAACTAATCTCAAAACATCCTAACATATTCTACCCTGTTGGACCTATTTAACCTAAACTAGTCTAATCTAGTCATATCCAATTCAATCTAGATCTTATCTTACCTAATGTGACCTGATCTAGTGTGGTTTAATATTATCTAACTTAATGTGGTTCACTTAAACAGATTAATGACACTAGTAGAAGAGACTAGACCCCACTAGCCATGTATTAACTTATCTTAGCACATTGGATCAATTCAACCATGAGCTAACCCAACCCATAGAACCATGATGAATGGTATAACCTTTCTATTCCCACCTAATAACAAAACAAACTTTTAACCTACATCTTGTAGTCTATCTCACCCATAACTATTCTAATCATATTTCCCCAACTCCGATAATATACACTAACTCCTAATCAAAGAGACAAGACCAAAGAATATGATCAACTTCATCAAGTAAGGATAAGCATCAACTCAAGTATTCAAAGATCAAGTTGAGTCGCCAGAAGAATCAAGGTCCAGAGGTTAGGATGAAGTCTGTCCTTATTATACCCTTGCAACAACCTCTACTTACCATAACCATACCACAACTAACCTAATAAATGGCTAGACATACAATAATCATATTTTCCAAATCATCTACTAACTATTATGAAAAGACTTGAACAAAACTCTGATTCCCGAAACCAAATGAGAAACTAAAAAAAATTCTAGACCAAACCTATTTTATCCTTTCTTTTTCTTACAAATCTCGAGGACGAGATTATTTTTAAGGGGGGTAGGATTTGTAATACCCAAATTTGTAAACCATGGTAATGGAGATAATTCTCCTATTACTTTGTTTCAATTTAACTAAGCACGAGAACAACCACATCTAAAGGGGTTAAATGACTAATGTCAACTTGTGCATCATATTGGAGTTTTGTTTGTTGTGCATTTTAATACAATAGTAATAAAATAAATAAAAATATAATAATGATAATGAGGTGAAGAATTAAAGAAAATGGGGGAAAATAAATGTATGAAAGAATACATTTTGTCCCCACTAATATTTTAATTTAAGTGTTTAACCCAGTTAAGAAGCTCACAAACAAGTTTGAATTCAAATTGGAATTTAAATTTGAAAACAGAAAATTTGAAAACTAGAAAAACATAAAAGGAAATAAAGAAAAGAAAAGAATAAAACTGACCTAGCCTAACTGGGCCCTAACCTAGTATTCGGCCCATTTAACTAATCCCTCCGTGCAGCCCAATTCCTGGAGATGTGGCGCCGACACCCTGGGCCCGGCGGCCAGTCTCTTGTGCAGGTGTGTCGTCGCTGGCGCGTGGGCCCCGCCCGTAAGTCTCTCTGCGAGCACACGGTGACTTCCACGCGGGCCCTCCGCGTCAGCCAACCCACTCCAGGTCGCGCTCGCCCTCACTGCCGCGCGGGTCCCACGTCCAGTTGCACTATGCGCGCGCTTGGACTCACTGCTCCGCGGACCCCGCTGACAGGCCCATCTTCAACACCGGGAGCTTCGGAACGAACTCGTGCGCGGACTCCGTCCGTCCTCCCCGTCAACCAACCCCGAGCATGGCGGGCCACGTCCCGGGATCTTCTCCACGCGCGATTACCCGACCATAAAGCGCGTGCACTCAAACCCTAACCCGCCTCCCAGCTTGTGCCGCGACCCAGCTAATCACCGGGCGCCGCCAGTGTTGGTCAGAGACATCCGCCGTCGTGGCCTTAGTCCCGCGCTGGTGATTGGGGCCGTTCGAGTGGTCGTGGGTGTTCGGCATCGTGCGTGGTGCGTGTGTGTGCGGAGTATCGCTCCCAGGATCGAGCCGGGTGCGGGCAATTGCTCGCCGTGGTGAAAGCTCCGCCGTGAATCCGCCTCTCACCGTGGATAGTCTCCCTCGGACCGTCTCCTGCGCTGGTATGTCGTTCACCCCCTTTGTCGCACTTGTGGCATTGCGTAGGTCGACCTAATTAGAGAATTAGTGGCCCTAGCACTAGAATCGGGCGAACGCCGGCGAGACCGCCGCCGCGGTCACTGTTTTCGTCGTCGCCGAGACCGTAAGAAGGAAGGACGTAGGAGCGCCGTCCGATAACGATCGTATGGTCGAGATAGATCGCAGGGATACCCTTTCGGACTTTGATCGTGGACCGTTGGATGTAATCTGACGGACCCGATCCGATCTTGCTTTCATAAAATAACCACCGTCAGATTCGAATCCGATGGCGTGGAATGGATACCGGTTCGTTTAAAACAGGCCTTCTAATCTTAGCCGTCGCGCGGAGATCCAACGGCCGAAAACCACTGATACCCCTTCGGATCGCCGACTTTGCAAATAGAACCCTCTGTTTTAGGGAAAACAACCCGCCGTCCTCGGCGTCTGTTGCCAGAGTCTAGGAATCTTTACCCGCAAGCCCCTGCACTTCTCTATATTAGTGTGCCCAGTCCAAGGACTTAAGAAATCAGATAAAAATGAATTAGAAAATGATTTTTATGCAAAAATAAATGCTAGAACTTGTTTAAATCATAGAAAATCCATTTTTAGTCCAAATTAATCCATTCCACTTTCTAAAATTTTGTAATTTTATTCTCTACCACATAGAGCCTCTGTTTTGTCATGAAAACAATTAGAAATTTAATCTCTCACTTAATCCATTTTAAACACATAAAACCTTTGAAAATTCATAACTTAAAATCTACAACTCCAAAATTAATAATTCTTTTTCCTGTGATCTTATTTTAATATGTATATTATTAATGTGTATTTTGCTCTTATGTTTGGTGTGATGTTAAATTTTGCCTACACTGTTTGTTTGTATTACTACGACTAGCAGTGAGGTCACGAGTCATCTGAAGACCATCCTGGTACCTGGATTCTCAAGGCCCAGGCAAGTTGTGCCCTTGATCACTTCTTTTTACCCAGCCATGTTCTGATTAATCATAATGATCTGCATAGGTTAATTTTGATGGGACCCAATAGGTTACCCTAGTTTGTCTATCTTTATACCTTGTTTACCACTGAACTTTCTGGGTAGTACTTGCTAGTGCTATATGTGGTTTTGGGTATGAAGATTACACTATTCATGATTATACTTTTGTTATCAGTTGTTATTTATGGTTCATGTTAAGATCATTATGTTAATTGGAACATGGAGAACCACCCGGGAAAACAGTGCTACCACGAGGGTGGAATGGGACGCCCTTGGCTGATTAATTAGGAAAGCTAGTGGAAGACTACCTTACCCGAAAGGGGCAAGGGCAGTAGGGGAGAGGTCAGTGTAGGGAGGCCCTCGGGAGGATTTTGCTGCGATGGCGGTCCTGCAAGGGATTCCTGCACTGGATCTTCCTATAAACTGTAGCGGGTTTTCGGAAGCTAGTGGAACTTTGTAAAGGCCTCGTAGTGGATCCCTAGCCATTCACCTCAGAAGTGTCTAAGGGCTTTGCAAACCCTGGCGACATGGGATACACGACTTGTGGGTAAAGATGCGCAACCTCTGCAGAGTGTAAAACTGGTATACTAGCCGTGCTCACGGTCATGAGCAGCTCGGACCCTCACATGATTAAATTATGGAACTTAAACTCAATTTGTCATATGCATTGCATCGCAGGTGAAGTTGTTACTTTTGTTCTACTATTTAACTGGGTTGGTATTTACTTATACTTAGTAACTGCTAATAAAATTTTGACCAACTTTAAAAGCAATGCTCAGCTCTAACCATCTTCTTTGGTAAGCCTTACACTTCACGTGAGCTCCCACCTTTGGCGAGTTCATGCACATTATTCCCCACAACATGTTGAGCGATGAACGTATGTGAGCTCACTCTTGCTGTCTCACACACCACAGGTCAAGATCAGGTACCGCAGGATGATGCTCATGGAAGATGCTGCGATGAGTTCGTGAGAGGTCTAGGCCGTCGTCTCCCAGTCAACTTTGGGTTGCTGGACTGTTGTCTCCTTATAATGTAATTATTTATTTTGTATAGAACTCCTGTTATATATAAAGATGTGACATTCGATCCTGTGCCACTATACATCATATGTGTGAGACTTGGTCCCAGCATACCTGGTGTTTATGTTAGCGCCCGGGTTTTGGACCCCTAAAATCCGGGTGTTACACTCTTACACTTGCGCCGAAGCAGATTTTGTATGAGCGCAATAATCAAGCTTCGGCTATGACTAAAAATTTGGCAGCAAAACAGTACAATAGCAATGAATGCTACGGTAACTTCACACCTACCCGTCTGTTTATATAGTGCTGCAGGTGGGAAGGTGAATCGGCAAGGTCTCCAACACCGAACAAACAGTCACCCGCCCTCACTGAACGGTGGGCCACATAGCTCGAGAAGGTGAATCGCTGGCAAGAGTGTGATCGGTGCAAGATGGATCGCGCGTCCAACGATTATTTTAATCGTTTCTCGCCAACGAGCTCAGGGAAGCTGTTTTCTGGATCTTCGGCATCCCGAAGCTTAGAAGATTATTCACGGATCAAGCTCGTTACGAAAAACGATCTAGCGCCGCGAAGGGCTACTGTTGGGGGTATGCTTCGTAGCCGAAGATCCTAAAGAAATAAACACCTTCGGCAGATCCTCTCCAAAACAGCGCCAAAGCTATCAACCATAAAGCTTCGGTACAGTGACATGTCTCAAGACGAAGGGGTGAACCGACTTAAAGATGAAATGACTTAAATACCCATGATATTCTGTGTTATTATTATAGTTCGTTGTAAAGGGTATAAATGTAATTATATACAGGCTGTGAACTGTGCCTATAAATAGGTGAACAGTACCCCTGTACTGTTCACGTGCTTTCCTGTAATCGCGCATTGGGCATTTGCTTTTGATTCACGCTGGTATTTTCGCTTTCCTTCGAACCAAAAATATATTTGTAATTCATTATCATTTTTACAATAATGAAATAAAAATGAGTTATTAATAATAATCATGTGTTCAAATTACTTTACATATTTTTTACCCTTCCTCATTATTTGATGTGTTTATGAAGGTATAACCTTTGTAACCTTCGTCCGGAATTCATTATATCCCGAGGGAAATAATGCTTCGAAGGACGAAGGACTTTAGTATTTAACAATTTTTATGTTGCCTTGTCCTTAATTCATAGCATTTGAGAACAAGTCCCCAACACAAATGATGCACATGCTTAGGAGGAGGATGTACTACAACTTGTCCCTTTGAGACTAATGTGTTTGCTTGAGTAATTTTGATATAATCTCAAAGATGGATTGAAAGGGAAAAGGTGGACTTGGACAAAGAAGAGGCATCCACTGCATGCCAGTCTTAATGTATTTTGTTCCAAGTCACTATCTGTGTTTTTCTCATTGCACTTGATTTTACTTGAAGTTTTCTGTGGAGCAATGGGGTTAAAAGGGCCAAATAGTTCTTCTGTTTTGGTGCTTAATGCCAAAGGGGGAGAAATTAAGGCCAAATCAACTAGATGAACTACCACCTATGTACTTTTCAAAATATTAGTGTAAGTATACTTGGTTTTTTATCAAAACCATTTTATTGCAAAAAATGCTCTCTTATGGGGGAGAATTTGATTATGGGAAAATGGGGGAGTTTTCTAACTCTTGATCAAAACTAGTCTTGAAAGTTATATTGATTTGCCAAAGCAAAGTGTTTTTGACATAGAGATAGGAAAATGAATTTGTTTTGCGAAAACAAACCAAGTGGTGGCAAGAATGATCCAAATATGCCAAATCTTATGTAAATTTGATTGGTCTTCAATTGACTTAAATTTGCACTCTTTAGCTTGCATTTGGATATGTTATTGCATTTTGAGTTGTTGTTGATGTGTTGGCATAAATCACCAAAAAGGGAGAGATTGAAAGGGAAATGTGCCCATTGATTATTTCTATAATGTTTTGGTGATTAGATGCTCAACCCACGTTGTTTTAACTATTATGAGCTCAGTGTTAAAGAGAAGCAAATTAGAGAAACAAAGGTATGATTCTAGCACTTAATAATTTGTTTTTGATACTAACTATGTTCCATTGAGTGCTAGGAATCTTCTCAAATCAAAAGAAATTAGATTGAAGAAGTTTGGCCAGGTCCAGCAAAACTGGCACCAGCTTGCGGTGCACTGGACTGTCCGGTGCCCAGGCTGGCGCCCTAGCGAAGTGGCCGCTCTCGGGAAAAAACCTTGGACTGTGTAATGCCCAAAAAATTAAACCATGTTTATAATCCAAATATGGTGTACCTATGGATGATCAGAGGCTATAGATGTATAGATCTCATCGAGATGATTCCGATCAATTACTAGTTTGCCTTGTTTGGAGTGCGGATGAGTCTTTTCGAGTGCCGGTTGATCTGAGCCATTGGATATTAGGATTGTGGAAGTTTTCTTCTATTTATACCTCCCTAACCCTAGAAGCCATGTCCTCCAACCCCTAGCAGCCATCACCCTTTTGTGCCTTGCCCCAAGAGAAGAGAGGAAGAACAAGGGAGAGAAGAGAGGGGAGATAAGGGCATACCGTCGCCCATCGTCATCGTTCCTCTCCAAGAATTGGTTGTATTTCCTTTTGTCTCTCCTTTCTCCACTTGATGAATGTTTTCCCTTGTTTTGGATGAGTTTTAGGGCCTGCAATTAGCCTTTCTTGGTTGGATTAGATGGGAGATTAGATTTTGATCTCGAAATTAGTCCCTGTAGAGTGGTAGATTCAACAGTTTATGTTTATGCCAGTTTTCTGTGGTCTTAGTGGTCTCAAAAAAGTAAAAAGTCTATCTATGAGTCATAGATAATTTGTAGATCTTTCTATGGCCACAAAAAATGCCTCAATCGGACATCAGATCAGAGAGTAATTGAAGTTTGATTATAACAGTTTTTCAGTCTCATAATTCTGTGCAGAATCTGTTCTCCTAAGATTTCGGCAATTCTATCAATAGAATTAAACTTTTAGTTAGTGAGATAAGTTGTAGATAATTTCATAAGCTTTCCAGATTGATAAAGAGTGTATTCATATGAATTTTGGAACTCCAGTTATGTTTGTTTTACGGTGGCTGTATCTATCTACTTAGCAAACCGAGCAGGTCTGTTCACTGGTGGTTTTTATCTAGTAAATGGCTGAATTGGCTCTTCCAACTATAGATACTTTTGTATAGTATAAAAGTACTTACACTACCGGAATCAATCGCTTTGCCGAGTGCCTGAAGCACTCGGCGAAGCGTTCAAAACACTCGGCAAAGGCTTTGCCGAGTGTTACACTCGGCAAAGAAGGCTCGGCGAACAGTGCATCGGCAAAGCCTTCTTTGCCGAGAGCTTTTTATCGGGCACTCGGCAAAGATCTTTGCCGAGTGCCAGAGAGCACTCGGCAAAGAAAAGCAGCCGTTATGGCGTCGAGTGATGGAGACAGCGGCTTTGCCGAGTGTCCCCTGTGACACTCGGCAAAGAAGTTAGTTTTGCCGAGTGTCTTCCGTGCAGCACTCGGCAAAGAGGTCGGCTTTGCCGAGTGCCACTTGGGACACTCGGCAAAGAACCCGCCAGGGAGGGTCCCCATGTCAGGTTCTTTGCCGAGTGTCCCGAGTGGCACTCGGCAAAGCCGACCTCTTTGCCGAGTGCCAGGGACGTAACACTCGGCAAAGAACCTAAGCCGGTGCCCAGGTCTGTGCTCTTTGCCGAGTGTTATGACCCGGACACTCGGCAAAGAGCCTCTTTGCCGAGTGTAACACTCGGCAAAGTGACCAGTATATACCTTTTTTATTTGTTTTTTGTATTCCATCCACACAAACAGAAGATATCACATATATACATCACAAATATCATCACAGACATAAATAGCCAACACAAACATAAAACCGTCACCACAAACATAAATATCCATCACAAACATAAGTGTTCAACATAAGTATCAAACACAAACATAAGTCTCTAACGTCGCAAGCTCTCACATAAGTATCAAACACAGACATAAGTATTATACACAAGTACAGAAGTCTAAAACAATGAAAACACAACACTCATGGAGGT
Source organism: Zea luxurians (assembly GCA_029449295.1). NCBI lineage: Eukaryota > Viridiplantae > Streptophyta > Magnoliopsida > Poales > Poaceae > Zea > Zea luxurians. Next base: position 14,704,238 of record JAOPSE010000002.1, read on the forward strand.
GGGCGGCTTGACCGGGGCTGCGTTGGGCTGAACCCTTCCGGAGGGTTGTTGGATGCCGCCCCAGATTGGCCCTGCACAGAGAAGAGATTGCATGTTGTTGGGGACTTGTTCTCAAATGCTAAGAGTTAAGAACAAGGCAACATAAAAAATGTTATGTTAAAGTCCTTCGTCCTTCGGAGCATTATGTCCCTTCGGGGAATAATGAATTTCGGACGAAGGTCACAAGAGACATACCTTCGTAAACATAACAAGTAATGACGAAAGATTCATATAGAGCATGAAATATAATATAAGAACCATCATATAATCATTTCTATTTTATTAACATGGGAAAATAGAAATGATTTCAAATTACAAATGTACCTTCGGTCCTGAGAGAGGGTTAAAAATACAAGCGTGACGCAAAAGCAAATGCCAAGTCAGCGTGAACAGTACGGGAGTACTGTTCATCTATTTATAGACGTGGGACGCAGCCCACGTAAAATTACATTCATGTCCATTACATTTGCCAATAACTTATGAAAATCTGTCAAGGTCCACGTAGTCTTTTCATCTCTAAGTCGGTTCCCCCCTCTGCTATCGCGACGAAGCTTCCCTGCGCACAGCTTCGGCTGTGCATCATCCTTCGTAGAGCTTGGTAATCAGCTCGTCCTTCGTCTGGTTCAGGCTTCGTCCTGACCGTGCTTCATGTTCATAATTCTGAGTCCGAAAATACCTGTTCACATAATCCGCTTGGAAAACATTGTCAAATCATGTTTTTGAGGACCTTCGGAGGACGAAGGCCCCCAACAGTAGCCCCTCGCAATATTAATTTGTTAATAATAAATTCAGATTGCGATATGGACGAAGGCCTTAAGCCGAAGGTCCGAAAAAACACCTTCCCTTTGCTAGAATAGCAACATTCACTGACAAGTGGGGTCTTTCAATTTTCAACGCCCTGGGGGTATAAATAAGATCATACCGCAAACTTATTTGGTACGCACACTTGCCATCTGCTTCGGCCCACTAAATTTTTAGCTCTTGTGCACTGAGATTTGCTGGTCTTTTTGATTTTGAAGCTTCGGCCTCGAAAACAGTTTTTAGTGTTTCCGAAGATGTCTGAAGGTAAGAAGATCCCTGCCGAGACGAAGCTGAGTCTCGACGAAGAGAAGAATTTGGGGTTCCTCATAGCGATGGCGGAGACCAATACGGAGAAAATCACCAAGGAGATTCTTGAAGGTTTGTCCGAAGATACTGGTGACAGCGACAGCTATGATGTAGAAAGTGGTGGGGAAGAGGCCGAAGATCGACCATGGCGGCCAAGTCACACGGTTTTCGGGAAAACCACTATCAAGCAGAGTCATATTGATAATATGAGGGGGCGGTATTTTCGAGATATATCTATTGTGAGGGCTGACGCTGGAGAAAAGACTTCTCCCACCCCAGAAGAAGATGAAGTTGTAATCTTCCGAAGCTTTCTCAAGGCTGGGCTTCGATTCCCCCTAAGCAACTTTGTTGTCGAAGTCCTGAAGACATTTCAAGTCTACATTCATCAAATTACTCCCGAAGCTATCATAAGAATGGGGCTATTTGTGTGGGCTGCGAGAAGCCAAGGTTTAGAACCAAATGCTAAAAGCTTTTGCAATATTCATGAGTTGTTATATGAGACGAAGCCCTGGGGAAAAGAACAATATCACAACAACTTTGGGTGCTACAGCTTCGGTGCCCGCTCCGGGTCAAGCCGCCCTGTGCCAACCTTTCGGAAGAGGTGGCCCGGAGCCTGGATGACAGAGTGGTTCTATGTGAAGAATGACTTAAAAGCGCAAGAAAATATCAAGAGTATCATTATGCGCCCCATCTGGCAACGCTTCGGACTTCGAAGGCCGAAGGTTGAAATGGACGAAGCAGCCGAAAAATGCCAAAGAGCCTTCGGCGTAGTCTGCTCTTTCATTGGGACAAGGGACTTGGTCCAGGAGCATATTGCCTTCAGGGTATGGCCACTTGCAGAAAAGTGGGAAATGCCGAAGGAGACCATTAAAGAGTCCGACGAAGGCGGACTAGTCAGACTAAAATACACATTCAAATATGCAGATAAATTTGTTGAACCTGATGATGACTGGCTGAAAAGCATTGAGACATTAAGTGACGAACTGCTTGGAGCATATTCGAAGGCCGAGAACACTGCGTTATCAGCAGCCTTCGGAGGCCGAAAAAAGAAAAGGCTCAACCGGGTATTCGACGCAGTCGGGTTTGTCTACCCTAACTATCACTATCCGGTATTGGGTCGCAAAAGGAAAAATACTTCTCCTGCGACAGAAGCCACCACGAGTGCCACTAGTGAGCCAGCGCCTCAAAGGAAAAAGATGAAGGTGCTCACCCATCGAACGCGTTTTATTGAGCCGGCCACAGTGCCAGAATTTATTGGTGAAGTTTCTTTGGCCTCTGAAGCTACAGAACCAGCTCCAGTGCCGAAGATAGAAGAGAAAACTGAAGCGTCTTCAGCAGTAGAAAAACCGAAGATTGAAGGGCCAAAAACATCAGAAATTTTAAGTCCTTCAGCAAATGTCGAATCAACAAAAAATCAAAAGGGCCCATTGGTGACCCCAAGAAGAAAAAGAATGGTGAACGTACTGGATGTCTTGGAGACAATTAAGTCTTCAAGCACAACCGCAAAGGAGTCTGTTGAACTCGCTGAAGCATCTACTGAAGCTTCGAAACAACAAGCTGAAGCTGAAGCTGGGCCTTCAGAGCCCACCAAGGAACAATCCGAGAAAATATCAAAACCAGCTTTGGTTGAAGAAATTGACACTGCCGCCCCCGAAGCTCCCTCCAGCATATGCGATTACATCGTGCGACATGCTTCGGGGAAGAAACTGTCTGAAGAAGAGACCTATGAAGCGAATCACTATGCTAGAGAGTTAAAGTATCCGAAGGGAGCAGTAGTATTCAATGGGACAAATGAAGATGACTTCCTGTACTGCCTTCCTGATAATAAGGAACTATCTGTCTGCCGAGAGATGGCTAGAAGTATGGGATTCCCGAAGCTTGAAGCTGGATTATGCGCTATGACGAAGGAAGATCTCGCGGATAGTCTTGCATATAATAGCCTGAAGGTTTGGGAATTAGAGTTTTGAAAAAAAATTTACAATACGTAATTCATTCCTTTATTCTTATATGGATTCTTTTTTTTATAGGGTTTAATCCTGAGCAACGCATTGAGAGCACAAAAGAGTGCCGAAGATGAGAGTTATGAAATTGCATTCAACAATCTACGATCAGAAGTTATAAAACTGAGAAACGAAGCTCTAGAAAAAGACAAAATTCTGGTTACACTAGTAGACAAGATAAAAAAGGACGAAGCTGCTGCAAAGATCCAGGCCGAAGCCCAAAAACGTGAAATTAAAGATCTTCAGAAACAGCTAGCTAGAGCTAAAGAGGAACGTGTGCTTGAGGAAACAAAACGAGAACTTAGTGATCATATGGTCAATAATTTGGAGTTAAGTGTTAAGGAGCTTCGTGCATCTCAGAGAAAATGCTATGTTAAATCTGTAGAATGTGTCAAAAAGATAAAATCCAGCTTCGCCAGTGTTGGCGCCTTTTCTAGTGAAGAAGACTTTTCAAGAGGGAATCCCGAAGGTCCACTGGACTGGATTAGTCACGAAGCAGAAGCCTTCGAGGAAATCCTGAGCAGCCGCGGTGACATCTGCGCTTTTTCAGGCGCCAGAGGAATTGCTGCTGTTCTGGAGAAAAAAGGTTGTGAACATATAAAATCCTTAGCTCAGTCCGAAGCTGCCCTGTCCTCTGAAGACATCAAAGATCCCTCGACCGAAGCAAGCATGGTTGGCGGTAAATTCTTCACTGATATCTGGGACAATGGCGGCCGAGAAATGGCGCAAGAAATAATTCAAAGAAGTGAAAAAGGCATCCATGATGCTAGGAAAGTGGCAGAAGCTGCCGAAAGAAGTACAGAGCCCGAAAGGCAATTAGGTATTAATTAGTCGTTCTTGTTGTGTTGTAATTTTTATTTCAAACTTTGCTTCGCGATTTGCAATAGTAATGAAGAAATGTTCTCTTCCCTCAGATCCTGCTGGATCGACTGCCGACCCTCACACAAAAGGAGACGACGAGATTAAACGAATGGCCGAAGCTATCATGGATAAAGTTGTTGATCAACTTCTAAATGAGGCCGCCGAAGCAGTATTAAGAGAAGACTAGATGCTATTTAGAAAAAACATTTAAAGTGTGATCTATGTAACATTTTGTACATTTGAATGTAATATACAAGTCTCTTTTCATTATTCAATTCTTTACGATGCATGAAACTCTACATACATACCATTTTTGAGCCTTCGGCGAAAAAACACCTTCCCTTCTTTTCATGCTTCGTGAAGAAGACATTCTCCGTTAAAATAAATCTGATGAAACACGTCCATGCTTCGTAAAAATATTCTCCGAAGCTGTACAATTTCGATATTGCTCTGATGAAGCTCGTCCATGCTTCGTAAAAATATTCTCCGAAGCTGTATTCCGAAGATTATCATCGTATTCCCTCGTGACTTTACACAATTTTCACTTTCTCAAAGCGTCCTTTCGAAGGTTGATACTGTGTCCCCTTCTTTTGCCAAATGCAACATGATGTATGATGCTTATGTTATGCAAAATGATGTGATGATGTTATGTTATGCAAATGACGTTTGTTCGGAAGATACACACAAAATATATTCGTAAGCTCTGCATTCCCTTAGGAACGTCTTTGGAGCTTCTTCGCCTTTTACTTAGACGGTATAAGCTCTGCATTCCCTTAGGAACGTCTTTGGAGCTTCTTCGCCTTTTACTTAGGCGGTATCAGCGTTGACTTTTCGCTGTATGCTCTGCATTCCCTTAGGAACGTCTTTGGAGCAAAAAACTTACACTGCGCTCCCTTTGGAACGGCTTTTTGTAACTTCGGCAACTTACTCTGCGTTCCTTAGAACGACTTTTTGTTGCGTTAAAGGATCTTTAATAATCCGAAGGTCCTCCTTGTTACCGCAAATTTTTAAGCTTCAGCAACTTAAGCCTGTAGAGAAGATAGGTTTTTCTGATAACCAACCACGAAACTATTATATGAAAACTGAAATGTTCTTTATTACATAGAAAACAGAACTTAAACGGAAAAGACTGCTGTCAAAGTAGGATATTTGTCAATAAATGTGCTTCGACTCTGGCACAGTGCTATTGACTGTGCGGGCTTCGGATTGTTCTCTGAAGTCCCTTTGGTGTGGAGCATATTGGCTCCCTTCTGGCTATTGGCCTTGTTGCAGCGGAGGTGGAGGCGGGGGCTGTTGCCATGAAGCTTGAGGTTGACTTGCCGAAGCTACGGAAACTGCAGGGTGGTTGCCCACATACTCCGGGATGTAAGGCTGATGATACGAAGCAGTATGCATGACCTGCTTCGGCTGGCCCTGTTGTGCTGTAGCTTCTGCTAGCTCCTTTTGTTTCTGGATAGTGACATGGCACATCCTGGTGGTATGGCCCTTGTTCTCACCACAGAATAAGCAAAATGTCCTCCTTGGTTGATCTCCAAATCTTCCGCCGAAGCCCCTGGCGCCTCTGCCTCTTGGAGCTGGTGGCCGAAAGAAAGTTTGTTGTTGCCCCGAAGCCTGTGAGGAGCACTGCGGCCTATTCTGCTGACTCCCCTTATCATCATTTTGAGTGTTGTGAATGGACCTGACATGCCTCGGATAGAATCTTCCTCCGAAGCCCCTGGTCATCTCAGAAAATCTGAAGGCCTCCTCCCTTCTTTGACGAAAGTCATTATCAGCACGAATGTACTCGTCCATCTTTTGGAGCAGCTTCTCCAGAGTCTGAGGAGGCTTCCTAGCAAAGTATTGGGCTGCAGGTCCAGGACGAAGCCCCTTGATCATGGCTTCGATAACAATTTCATTGGGCACCGTTGGTGCCTGCGCCCTCAAACGCAAGAACCTTCTGACATACGCCTGAAGGTACTCTTCATGATCCTGAGTGCACTGGAACAAGGCTTGAGCAGTGACCGGCTTCGTCTGAAATCCTTGAAAGCTGGTTAACAACATATCCTTCAGCTTCTGCCATGAGGTGATCGTTCCTGGTCGAAGGGAGGAATACCAGGTCTGAGCAACATTCCTGACGGCCATAACGAAAGACTTCGCCATGACTGCAGTATTGCCTCCATACGAAGACACTGTTGCTTCGTAGCTCATCAAGAACTGCTTCGGGTCTGAGTGGCCGTGGAACATGGGAAGCTGGGGTGGCTTATAGGATGGAGGCCAAGGTGTAGCCTGCAGCTCAGCGGACAAAGGAGAAGCATCATCGAAAACAAAATTTCCCTGATGGAAATTGTCATACCAGTCATCTTCGTTGACGAAGCCCTCCTGATGAAGGTCTTTGTGCTGAGGCCTTCTGTTTTGCTCATCGTAAGAAAGATGGCGAACTTCCTCAGAGGCTTCGTCTATCTGCCGTTGCAACTCAGCTAGCCGGGCCATCTTCTCCTTCTTCCTCTGCACCTGTTGATGTAGCATCTCCATATCCCTGATTTCTTGGTCTAGCTCTTCCTCCTGAAGCGTCGGGCTGATGGCCTTTCTCTTCTGGCTTCGGGCCTCCCGAAGAGAGACGGTCTCCTGGTTGTGGTCCAGCGGTTGCAGTGCTGCAGCCCCAGCCGCTGAAGCTTTCTTCGGCGCCATGGCGAAGGTCTATAGCTTCCGAAGGTGTTCAAAAAACTCGAAGTGGAAGTGAGTTCACCGGAGGTGGGTGCCAATGTTGGGGACTTGTTCTCAAATGCTAAGAGTTAAGAACAAGGCAACATAAAAAATGTTATGTTAAAGTCCTTCGTCCTTCGGAGCATTATGTCCCTTCGGGGAATAATGAATTTCGGACGAAGGTCACAAGAGACATACCTTCGTAAACATAACAAGTAATGACGAAAGATTCATATAGAGCATGAAATATAATATAAGAACCATCATATAATCATTTCTATTTTATTAACATGGGAAAATAGAAATGATTTCAAATTACAAATGTACCTTCGGTCCTGAGAGAGGGTTAAAAATACAAGCGTGACGCAAAAGCAAATGCCAAGTCAGCGTGAACAGTACGGGAGTACTGTTCATCTATTTATAGACGTGGGATGCAGCCCACGTAAAATTACATTCATGTCCATTACATTTGCCAATAACTTATGAAAATCTGTCAAGGTCCACGTAGTCTTTTCATCTCTAAGTCGGTTCCCCCCTCTGCTATCGCGACGAAGCTTCCCTGCGCACAGCTTCGGCTGTGCATCATCCTTCGTAGAGCTTGGTAATCAGCTCGTCCTTTGTCTGGTTCAGGCTTCGTCCTGACCGTGCTTCATGTTCATAATTCTGAGTCCGAAAATACCTGTTCACATAATCCGCTTGGAAAACATTGTCAAATCATGTTTTTGAGGACCTTCGGAGGACGAAGGCCCCCAACACATGTGTTATACCAGATGCATTACAAACATCTAACTACAATTTTGATACTCACAGGAGTGTGGAAGAGAGCAGGGTCAACTGGAGGGAACAATGGAGGTGGCGGAGCGATGCCCTGTGCGGCGCCAAGGCTCTGCATGTACTGGAACATCTCCGCCATCCTCTGATGATCTGCCCGGCGCTCCGCCTCCCGCTCCGCCATCATCCTCGCCTCCATCTCGCGACGTTCCCTCCTCTCTTCTTCTAGTTGGGTCTGTAATATTACAAGCCAACGTTATAGTAACTCAAAGAGTAGGTATATAACTCAAGGAAGGACGAGTTACACTAACCTCGAGTTGCTGTATGCGATGCTGTGAGCTGTCGTGCCGAGGTCGTATGGCTGGACTCGAGCCCGTGCTCCTTGCTCTCACCTGAGACAGAGTGGGAGTGGAGGACGAGTCGATTGCCCCGTCGGCAATCCAGTACCGCCCATGTCTCTTGCCTCCTCCGACCCTCATGAGCACATCGGTGTCGATCGGCTGGGTGCTCGGATCATAGTCTGGGCCATGGACCTCCTACGCCATGGCGGTGTAGTCATGGAGGCGGCTGTAGACGGCGGGGTTGGTGTAGGCCTCAGGCCCGTCATCCGGGTTGTAGGTGACGTCGGACGTCGCCTTACCCTTATGGGCCATAGCATAGGCCGAGAAGGTGGAGCAAGGCCTTCCACCATGTGACGCCGACTGCAACGAAAACCAACGAGATAGTTAGAAATAATATCTAACTTAGTGCTATATATCTAAATAAAAAAGGTGGCGTACCCATGCTTCGGCATATTGGCCCAGGCTCCGGCTGCCTTGGTGGTGGGAGGGGCCTTGCATCATCAAACGCCGTTCCCGGCTAGCTGTGTGCGCCTCGTCCCACTCAGCCGAACACCACCTATCCACCATCTGCTCCCAGCACAGAGGATGTGCGGCGCACCAATGTGGAATCATCTGCAAAGTAAACACGTAAAGTGCATATCAAAAGATAAAATAAAATTCATGTATGGAGTACTGGTACCAAACATGCATGACTTTACCTGCAGGTACTGCTCCCTGGTCAACGACATGGTTCGGGCTTGAGTTTTGGTCACCTTCTCCCCAAGGACGGAGCCGTGGTAGGTGATGATGGCCTGGATGCGGGCCTCATAGTGCATGTCCACGACGAGCTTCTTACAGCTCGTGGTGGCCACCACATCCACCCTAGCCTCGTATCCAGCATCGCATCTGAAGAAATCCTGCATACAAAAACGATGTATCCATACATTATTTCAAGAATTTGCAACGAATGCGACATATTTTACATTATACTAAGACTTACCCACAGCTCTTGCTTCACCCGCTCCGCCTTGTTATTGAATTCCCTGCCGTCCCGGTCTACTGCATCGGGGGCGACGGCGTACTGGTCAAAGGTGAAGGCTGGGCCCGTCACTCCGGCGTACTCCACAAGTCCAGGGAAGTGTTCCCTGCACAGCAGGCCGAGGATGCCATTGGGGGGGCGATGATGACCCCCAGCATAATCCAAAACCGTCCAAGACCTGTCCAAGTGATAAATAAAAAGTATTAGTTTATATTATGATTTTGAACACATAATATGAACAAGAATGAAGAACATAAAGTTACATACCTCTCCCCTTCCGGCCGAATCAGCGGCCGTCTGTCCCGAAGTATGGGACGCTGAGGGAGACTCGCGGGGCCTCGCAGGTAGATGCTCCTCGAACTAGAGCCGCCTGAACCTGAGGCGTCCTGCTGCTGGTCATCGTCGTCCCGCTGCTGGTCGTTGTCGTCCTGAGGCGCCGCCTGCTGCTGCGCTGCCTGCTCTGCCTCGTCCTGTTGCGCTGCCTGCTCTGCATCGTCCGCCGTCCTACTCCTCCTCCCCCTCCTCCTCCTCAGGAAACCGCCCACCATATTTGTCCAACAACCTGCAATTAAGAGTAAACAAATAAGCACATATAAAAAGATGTATTTAAAAACAGGTGCGAAATAAAAAGTCATATAGCATTACATCGATCAAAAATAATCTTCATATGTGTCGGGGTTAGCCGGATCATAACTCTCATCATCACTATCAAGCATTTCAATCTCCACACCATCGGAAGACGCAAGTTCGTCAGTAATGTCATTGCCTTCAAGGATTACTAAGTCATTATCATTTTGCACCTCATCCTCCTCCTCATCAACAACCATTTCAATATCTACATCCATTCCGATAGCTTCGGTTAAGTCTATCTCAAATCGCCCTTCTAGCCCATCTTCTTGGAAGAACTCTCCATCATATGTGTCCGGGTCTAAGTTGTAATCTTCATCGTTAGGAACAGGTAACCTCCCGTGCGGCGATACCTTATACACAACATCCCAACCCTTAAGATGTTCTTTCGTTTGACACGCATATGGGAGATAATACACTTGTGTGGCCTGTTGGGCAACGATATAGACATCGTCTCCTGCTAAGATGGAATCTTGTCGAATTTCGACTATCCCAAGATTAGAATGTGTCCGTCTCGTCACTTGAGGGTCAAACCAATGACATTTGAATATCACTGGAGTAAGAGGTTTGGAACCATAAAAATTGAGCTCATATATTTCTTCGATTCGTCCAAAATAATCGACATTGTCAAGGCCCGGCGTAAAGACCCCAGAACACGTTGTTTTCCGATTGGGCCGACTTTTGTCGTAGTGTGTTGTACGAAAACGGTATCCATTGACGTCATACCCAGAATATTTCTTGACCCTGTAAGCAAAGCCGTTGGCTACTTGTCTCAATTCGGCACTCATAGACGGATCTCTTTGGCCCTGCAAGTATTCGCAAGTTAAAAGACGCTAAATTGAGTTTAAAGACGTATCTCTTTTACAAACTAAGCACGTACCTTATGTTTGAACCAGGAAACAAACACGGGCCAACATGTGTACGGGGCAGCGCTCATTCCATAGGGATTGAACCCATATGTGGCCAACGCAACACGTACATTACGAGCCTCTTCGGCTTTCTCACGGTGAATGTCATCAAAGTGTTTCCATGCTTCACCATCTGACGCGTGCACCATCTTGTCAGGATTGTATCGTTTTCCATTTTTGTGCCATGTCATCTGTTTCGCGGATTCCTCTGTCATGTAAAGACGCTGGATCCTCGGTATGAACGGAAGGTGTCGTAGGATTGTCAAGGGGATGTCGAGCTGCCTCTTCTGTCCATCACCAGAGTCTACCTCCATAAACCTAGACGAATTACACTTGGGATAGTACTTTGCCTCCGCGTATTCTTTCCTAAATAGCACGCAGCCCTTCGGACAAGCATGAATCTGCTCATACGTCATCTTAAGTGCACGAAGTAGTTTCTGTGCCTCGTACATGCTCTTTGGCAGAACGTGATCATCCGGAAGCAGACTCCCAATAATTGTCAACAAGCCATCGAATGCATCTCTACTGATGCTGTACTGCGACTTGAACGCCATTACACGCCCAATGGCATCCAGTTGAGAAACCTTTGTCTGGCCATGAAGGGGCTTCTGTGCCGCGTCGAACATGTCGTAGAACGCCTTTGCAGTCGGCTCTGGCTCGTCATCCATACATCCTCCCGTGTACTGTGCCTCCTGATAGTCGTTCAACATATCCGCTACCCCCGCATCCGCGTCATAATCCTCGACACGTTGTCTCAGCACCTCTTCTCTCGTACGATGCGCTTCACCATGAAATATCCACCGAGTATAGCCCGGCGTAAATCCATTCTTCCAAATATGTTCTACCATGGTCTTCTTTGGTTTTCTTTTCCGGTTGTCACATTTGCTGCACGGGCATGGGACTAGACTCGCTCCTTTAGCAGCTTCGCCATATGCCTGTTCCACGAAATCATCGGTCTTTCTAATCCATTCAGTGGTGACATCGTTCCTTCCTCTACGGCCCGTGTACATCCACTCACGGTCCTCCATCCTCTAACATATATAACCGAGTATAGTTTAATATAGACATGTAATGCATGTACACTACGTTCCTACCTTCTAATAGGTGACGATAGGTCCTAATCCCACCCGCGGTTGCGTAGATGGAGTTAGTTTTCATGCTCTACTCCGATCCGAGATAGAATTTCGGCAGCACCTCCCCGCTGTTCTCCGGATACACGTCCTGGCAGGGAGAGTGTACTGTCCGGAGAACAACAGGGAGGTGACGCCGAAACTCTATCTCAGACCGGAGTAGAGCATGAAACTAACACCATCTACGCAACCGCGGGCTGTCCAAAAAACGTGGACAATTCGAAACTGATACATTTGTAGATATGCAAAGATCTGCATATCTACACCGTATCACTTTCGAACGGGAGACGCCTAACTGGGTTAGGTGATCTACGACCATGATGCGGATGTAGAGGTTATACCTAGGGTGGCGGTGGAGTCAGGCTAGTGGGGCTGTGGCGGGTCGGTGCAGTGGCGACGGGACGCGATGCAGGGAGACCCGCAGCGGCTAGGAAGACAAGTATCTTCTCTGTAAAAAAGAAACACAAGTCTGTTAATACAAAAGCCTAGCAACAGAAAATTTCGGCAGCACCTCCCCTGCACGGGGAGGTTTCAAAATCCTGCAAATAAAACTATCAGCACGATGGCTGACATCCACGCATAATTCAACGGCACGATGGCCAGCAATCCACAATACTACATATTAACCTAATCATGCACGTATATAATTAACTTAATATTAAAACTAATCATTTCATATAAATCATACACGTATAACGTAAATCAAGTAATCACCTTATAGGTTTTGGCACGGGCGAGGCGACGGGGCGCGGGGTCGTCGGCGGTCGTGGGCGGCGCGCGGGCGCGCGGCGAGCGCGGGCGGCGTGGGCGGCGCGCGGGCACGCGGCGAGCGGGCGGCGTGGGCGGCGCACGGGCACGCGGCGAGCGGGCAGCGTGGGCGCGCGGCGAACGGCGGGCGCGCTGGCGGGGGGCGGCGCGTGGCCGGCGGCGAGGGTGGGCACGGGCGCGGGGTCGGCGGCGAGCGAGCGCGGGCGAGCGCGGCGAGTGGCGGGCGGCGTGGGCGCACTGGCGGGGGGCGGCGCGTGGCCGGCGGCGCGTGGCCGGCGGCGAGCGAGCGCGGGCGAGCGCGACGAGCGGCGGGCGGCGTGGGCGCGCGGCGAGCGGCGGGCGCGCGGGCGTCGGCGGCGAGCGAGCGCGTGAGGGTGAGTGAGAGAGAGAAGAAGGAGAAGCCGTCGGATTGGCTAAGTTTATGTTCTTTGCCGAGTGCCCGCGATGCGGCACTCGGCAAAGATTTTTTTTATTTTTAAAATATGGTTTGCCGAGTGCCAGATCGGCGGCACTCGGCAAAGGAGCCTTCTTTGCCGAGTGCCATCCAGGGGCACTCGGCAAAGACTGCTTTTCGCTTCTTTGCCGAGTGCCACCCCGGGACACTCGGCAAAGCCTACTTTGCCGAGTGTCAACCACACGACACTCGGCAAAGTACATTTGTATTTTTTTTGTTTTCAGCACCAAACTTTTTGTGGTATGTTTCTAAACTATATAGACCTACATGTATCATTTTGGGACAATTATAACAGTGTTTGCAATATCTAGTAGATTTAGTTCGTTTATTTGAATTTCTTCAAAAAATTCAAATTTGAACTGCAGGTCACTCGAAACTTGGAAAACCGTGCATGAAAAAATGATATTCATGGTACTTAGCATAAGTTACGACCGATTTCAGAAGCGTACCGGAAACTTCGAGCAACATGCTCACTAAACATGGCCGTGAACTTGGCATCCACATGTTTAAAAATTGTATAAAACACAAACAAAGTCAGAAAATCATGAAACTTGTCCCCGTGTTATGATATCATATGTATAGGCTATGATAAAAATTTTAGAGTATTTGGAGAAAGTTGTGAGACACTATGTGTAGAAACCTAAGAGGACTACACATGAAATCATAGAGTTTCAATGTGAATCTAGAAGGTTTCTACACATAGTGTCTCACAACTTTCTCCAAACACTCTAAATTTTTTATCATAGCCTCTACATATGATATCATGACACGTGGACAATTTTCATGATTTTCTGACTTTATTTGTGTTTTATACAATTTTTAAACATGTGCATGCCAAGTTGACGGCCATGTTTAGTGAGCATGTTGCTCGAAGTTTCCGGTACGCTTCTGAAATCGGTCGTAACTTATGCTAAGTAACATGAATATCATTTTTTCATGCACGGTTTTCCAAGTTTCGAGTGACCTGCAGTTCAAATTTGAATTTTCCGAAGAAATTCAAAAAACGAACTAAATCTACTAACGATTGAAAACTATGTTATAATTGTCCACAAATGATACATGTAGGTCTACATAGTGTAGGAACATACCACAAAAAGTTTGGGAGACAAAATCAAAAAAATAAAAATATACTTTGCCGAGTGTCTGGATAAGACACTCGGTAAAGCTTCCTTTGCCGAGTGCCAGCTGCGCGGCACTCGGCAAAGAAGCATCTTTGCCGAGAGCCGACGGTTGGCACTCGGCAAAGGATGACGGCCGTCAGCTTTGGGACGGCCGCTGACGGCCCTTTGCCGAGAGCCCCCTTTGCCGAGTGTTTGACACTCGGCAAACATGTATTTGCCGAGTGTGGACCTGTACCGAGTGTCCTACGCTCGGTAAAGACGCTCGTTACCGAGAGCCGAGCTTTGCCGAGTGCGGCTCTCGGCAAAGCCGTCTTTGCCGAGTGCCCGAGAAAAGGCACTCGGCAAAGCGTCCGGCACTCGGCAAAGGCTCGGATTCCGGTAGTGTTACTGCCAGCAAAATGTCATAATTTTTGGATGAGTAGTTTGGGAGATATCGAAGTTTGAAGTTAACTATGCTGCTGTCTAAAACAGATTAAATCGGTTATCTTGTCGGATGTTTTAGAACTTTTAGATAGCCAAATTTAATTATCTATTGAATACTGAAGTTGTAGAGTATTTTGTGTGGATGCTTCCAGATATTTTGTTTGATAGCACTGCTGTAATAATTTTAAAGATATAAAATTAACAAGTAGCGCTGCTGCTGTTGGCGGGTGATAGGGAGCAGTGGTCGTTCACGTCAGTGTTGGGGTTGTGCGTAGGAGCGGTGTTGATTATTAGCAAATGCTATGTGAATGTTTGTACTAAGTTTAACTCCCACAACAGGTGGTGGGGCTCCGGATCATATCTAGTGCCATTCTGAATTCTCGGCGATGGCAAGTAAAATGCTTGATTCGTATCTTATTCCTTGTCATTGAGTATTCATAAGTATTGCATGTGTTAAACATGGAATTCTACGATGAGGTTTTATTTGATCGAAAGTATTGATGGTATATGTTAATAATGTTGATGAACATGATTTGAGAATGATATATGTGGTTGACTCACGTCTTTGAGGAAGTTGAAGTTTGTATTATGAAACATGTTATCTGTAGTGAAGTGTTGTTGGCATGTCATGCACATTGCATCATCCATCTAGAATTTTGAAGTTATATCGTGATCTTATGGTCTGACCGTACCGGTACATTTAGCATCGTACGTTGCCCGAGGAGGGGTATGATACGGCTTCATATCCTTAGAGGTATGAAGGCAGAAGTCATCCTTGCATTTGCAGTCATTTCCACACATGAGGTATATATGAAGTGTGGCATTGCTATGTTACTATTGTGGTTTCTATCTGCGAGGTGTGGTAACTAGGTATGTTGTACGTTGTATTCGTGGTGCACCTTCATAATAAGAAGGTTGTGAAATCAAGTGGTGATAAAACAATGTTCTTATGTGGTTAAACAGTTTGATATTATTATACTTGTTGAGATGTGTCATCTCACTCTTGCATTACCCAATGTAGGTACTTGATTCATGTTGGGAATGAGGGAAGTAGCAGCACGTCCACCTTCACTCTCATAATAACGCTGCCCAGGCACATCCATGATTTAATTAGAAACTTCTTATCAAAGGATGTTTGGTTTTAACTAGTTGTGCATACTGGTTAATTCAGTTCATGTCGTTATGGTTATCTTCCCATTGCTAGTAGATTATTAATGCCTAGTATGTTTTCTTATCATGATATCTATTTATACTCTGTTGCTTCCTCGTTTATGCAATTTTTCAAAGGAGATGCTGTCAAAATTGTATATACGAATGTTAGATGTGTAGTTTAGTAGCATTCCGGGGTGTTTGTGGATCCCGAAGTGTTACAGTTGGTATCAAAGCATAGGCTTTAGATTCTAGGCAATTTGAAGATAAATTTGACACACTCACATATAGAAAGGGTATAGGTTCGTATATCTTTCATATTAGTATTTTAAAGTATAGATTACTAGAATTTTGTAACACCCCGTCCAATCCCTAGACCAGCGATACTTACTCCTGGCAGCTCGATAGGATCATATATTGTCCCCACAGACCAACATGAGTCTTTTGTGCACACTTTGTCCTCACTCATGTGCAACCGAGAAAACTTCCCGGTCGGTCACCCATCCTATATTTCTCCAAGTCAAGCACACTTAACATGGAGGTTCTTTCGAGGTAGGCTTCCGAAAAAGAAGATGCACCTTGTTGGTATAGATACTCTATTAATTCTATTAAGCCTTAGGCCAAGACATCACCATCCCAGGGGCCAGGATATCACAAATTTCCTTACTCCAAATTACTTTATGGTTTGATGGGGTATGTGGTTAACAACTTAATGCTTGATATGATATGTTACTACTATTTAATATTGGTTTCTTGATGTGGTTGTTATTGAAGTTATTATGCAAGTGAAGCTAGTAGTGTACTTGTTTTATATACATATCATCATGACATTTTTTGGATGAAATGTTTTGAATTCTCTAAGCTATTACTATCATATATTTCTATATGCTTGATTGTGGATGTTTTTTTCAAAAGGATTTATGGGTTCTAGTACTTGTAGGACTGATTGTTTATTGAGCTTGTGTATAGTGGGTGTTATTGAGTTTGATTGACTATTGGGTTACAACCCAACTTATCAATGTAATATTTCCATGGATGCAATGCTTTGTGCCTCACCCCTTTTTGGCTAGTGTGACTACTTGCTAACTTGATCCTAGTCTACAATTGGTTTGTCTCTATAGAGCAAAGGCAATGTTGTTCTGTCTATGAAATCTTGAGACTGGTAGAACTCAAGTGAATTTGTAAGATGACGTGGATAGATCAACCATGTTTACCTGATAGGTTTTCTTATTGTGTGCAACCTTATTTTTAACAATAAATATGGTGGTTTCAAGTGGATTTTATGTCTATATTATAGTTGAAGAGGCATGCATGTTTTCCTTCTAGGGTTTGTTTCAATAGCCATAAAGGCTATGCATAATTTTTAGTTGTTGGAGGCAAGTCATGTTGACGATTTTGACAACCCGTTTTATATTTTTTTTATTCGCCGATGATATATGGTAGTTTTATTTTTTTATGATCAGTTTCTCTATGCATGCTTGTTGAATCATTATTTGGACTGCTTTATCTTAAACGAAGTCAATGTTTAACTGGGTGTTGCTTATGTTTGTTAGCCATCTATACTTATAATGATGTGGTTGTTGCATTAGATTGAGATTTTTTTCATATGAATGATGGTTTGATAGGTCATGTGTGTCTACTACTTTGAATGCATCCTGTGATATCACGAGGTACAAATTCTTCAAGTGCAATAATAGGAGGTTTTGTTGTATGTGAGGTTAATCAAGGTAGTTTGGTTATTTGGATTGTCTTATTGAAGTCCAATTACTCCTGTTGAGCATAGTATCGTGTTATTATTTTAGTGTTAAAAGTAATATTTATGAAGCTTTTGCATGAGTCTGTGTCAAGAAGTACATTAGTTTTTCTTGTTGTTATCCCTTAATTGCTTTATGAGTCTTGCAAATTTTATCTCTTTTGAGAGAAGAAAAAGACGTTATATGACATGAGCACCATTTGCTTCATGTCAACAGAGTAGTTTGGAGGTCTCTAGTAGTTGGATTCTAATGTAATAACAACATGTTTTATAGTGCTTGAGAATGGTATGTCAGGTGTTTCATACATTCACGATATATGGATGTTCGGCCTTAATGGCATTAACAAACGAGGTTGTTGAATTCGATGATTGTTGTGCTTAGTGTTCTAACGTATTTGGTGAAGTGTTGTTGAAAGACTGGGGAGATGCATCCAAATTTGATTATGGGAAATCCTAGTGTTGATTGCACCTATGACAATGCCTTGGTTTTCATTTTATATTGTTTAATGATTCTTGTCAATGTGTGTTGTTTTCTTTGATAAATTAGTCTGAGTTAGAAGTTGTTTCAGGAAAAACTTTTTTCAAGATGGCATCGATGCTACTAGTATATTATATGAATCTATTTAGGGAGTTTGACTGAGTTTTACTGTTCGTGAATGTCTTGATTTATAGAAATGGCAGAATTTGAGGACGAATTCTTTTAAGGGGGTAGAATGTAATGCCCTAAAAATTAAACCATGTTTATAATCCAAATATGGTGTGTCCTATGGATGATCAGAGGCTATAGATGTATAGATCTCATCGAGATGATTCCAATCAATTACTAGTTTGCCTTGTTTGGAGTCCGGATGAGTCTTTTCGAGTGCCGGTTGATCTGAGCCATTGGGTATTAGGTTTTTGGAAGTTTTCTTCTATTAATACCTCACTAACCCTAGAAGCAATGCCTCCCACCCCTAGCGGCCATCACCCTTTTGTGCCTTGCCCCAAGAGAAGAGAGGAAGAACAAGGGAGAGAAGAGAGGGGAGATAAGGACATACCATCGCCCATCGTCGTCGTTCCTCTCTAAGAATTGGTTGTATTTCCATTCCTCTCTATCTTTTCTCCACTTGATGAAATCTTTCCCTTGTTTTGGATGAGTTTTAGGCCCTGCAATTACCCTTTCTTGGTTGGATTAGATGGAGGATTAGATTTTGATCTCGAAATTAGTCCCTGCAGAGTGGTAGATTCGATAGTTTCTGTTCATGCCAGTTTTATGTGGTCTTAGTGGCCTCAAAAAAATAAAAAGTCTATATATGAGTCGTAGATAATTTGTAGATCTTTTTATGGCTGCAAAGAACACCTCAATCGGACATCAGATCAGAGAGTAATTGAAGTTTGATTATAACGGTTTTTTAGTCTCATAATTCTGTGCAGAATCTGTTCTCCTAAGATTTAGGCAATTCTATCAATACAAATAAACTTTTAGTTAGTGAGAGAAGTTGTAGATAATTTCATAAGCTTCCAGATTGATAAAGAGTGTATTCATATGAATTTTGGAACTCCAGTTATGTTTGTTTTACGGTGGCTGTATCTGTTTGCCTAGCAAACTGAGCAGGTCTGTTCAATGGTGGGTTTTATCTAGTAAATGGCCGAATTGGCTCTTCCAGCTATAGAGACTTTTGTAGAGGGATAAAAGTACTTACTGCCAGCAAAATTTCATAAATTTTGGATGAGTAGTTTGGGAGATATCGAAGTTTGAAGTTAACTATGCTGCTGTCTGAAATAGATTCAGTCGGTTATCTTGTCGGATGTTTTAGAACTTATAGATAGCAAAATTTAATTATCCATCGAATACTGAAGTTGTAGAGTACTTTGTGTGGACGCTTCCAGATATTTTGTTTGGTAGCACTGCTGTAATAATTTTAAAGATATAAAATTAACATGTAGCGCTGCTGCTGTTGGCGGGTGGTAGGGAGAAGTGGTTGTTCACGTCAGTGTTGGGTTGTGCATAGGAGCGGTGTTGATTATTAGCAAATGTTATGTAAATGTTTGTACTAAGTTTAATTCCCACAACAGGTGGTGGGGCTGCAGATCGTATCTAGTGCCATTCTGAATTCTCGGCAATGGCAAGTAAAATGCTTGATTCGTATCTTATTCCAGGTCATTGAGTATTCATAAGTATTGCATGTGTTAAACATGGAATTCTACGATGAGGTTTTATTTGATCGAAAGTATTGATGATATATGTTAACAATGTTGATGAACATGATTTGAGAATGATATATGTGGTTGATTCAAGTCTTTGAGGAAGTTGAAGTTTCTATTATGAAGCATGTTATCTGTAGTGAAGTGTTGTTGCCATGTCATGCACATTGCATCATACATCTTGCATTTTGAAGTTATGTTGTGATCTTATGGTCCGACTGTACTAGTACATTTAGCGTTGTACATTGCCCGAGGAGGGGTACGATGCGGCTTCATATCCTTAGAGGTATGAGGTATATATGAAGTGTGGCATTGCTATGTTACTATTGTGGTTTCTACCTTCGAGGTGTGGTAACTAGGTATGTTGTACGTTGTATTCATGTTGCACCTTAATAATAAGAAGGTTGTGAAATCAAGTGGTGGTAAAACAATGTTCTTATGTGGTTAAACAGTTTGATATTATTATACTTGCTGAGATGTGTCATCTCACTCTTGCATTACCCAATGCAGGTACTTGATTCATGTTGGGAATAAGGGAAGTAGCAGCACGTCCACCTTCACTCTCATAATGACGCTGTCCAGGCACAACCATGATTTAGTTAGAAACTTCTTGTCAAAGGATGTTTGTTTTTAACTAGTTGTGCACACTGGTTAATTCAGTTCATGTCATTATGGTTATATTCCCATTGTTAGCAGATTATTAATGTCTAGTATGTTTTCTTATCATGATATCTGTTTATACTCTGTTGCTTCCTTGTTTATGCAATTTTTCAAATGAGATGCTATCAATATTTTATATATGAATGTTAGATGTGTAGTTTAGTAGCATTTCGAGGTGTTTGTGGATCCCGAAGTGTTACAGACTGTCTGGTGCGCCCATGGATAGAAGGCAACCAAGGCCTACCAAATGGAGCTGCAACGGCTCCTAGGTCCCTTGGGGCTATAAAAGGGACCCCTAGGCACATGGAGCTCAACACCAAGCATCCATTGAACATTCTACAATGCCAAGACTTAGCAAACACATAATCATTTCATTGTGATAGAGACTTGAGCACTTCTTTGAGCTGTAACTTCGTTGTGCTGTTTCGTGTGCTCTTTCTTGTCTTGTGTGCGTGTTGTTGCTGCAACTCTTGCTCTTATTTGTGTTTATATTCCCCCTTACTCTTGTGTTCATTTGAGATCATTTGTGTAAGGTGTGAGAGACTCCAAATTGTGGAGATTCCTCACAACGGGATATTGTTTAGATAAAGAGCACCGTTGTATTCAAGTTGATCTTTGGATCACTTGAATGGGATTGAGTGCAACCCTCGTCCGTTGGGACGCCACAACGTGGAGTAGGCAAGTATTCTACTTGACCGAACCACGAGATAAAAATTGTTGTGTCACGTGTCTTTATGCTACTGTGATTTTCTCTCTACTCACTTCACTTACATCATTGCTCTAATTTTAATACTCACCTAGTAAAGTGCAATTAAGTGACGAAGTTTACTATGCTCATAATCCTCATTTGAACTTGGCTCTTGCATTCACTAATCCAATATTAGTCCATGTTTGTTTTGTTGAGCTAGTTTTTACAGGATAACCTATTCACCCCCCCTCTAGATGCTCTCAGAACTTCAACGACAAGCTGGGAGATTCATATTTTGGATTCTGCTACCTAGCACGCCAAATGTCGACCATGATCCTAAGAATAGGGGGCAACCTAGGGTTTGGCTGATGAGGAGAATGAACAAAAGAACACATAAGGATTTAGAGTGGTTCGAGCAGCCGAAGTGTAATACCCTACTCCACTGTGGTTGTATTGCCTGAGAGCTTGAGAAAGCATGGAACTAGATAGAGATGCCTCCGTGGGGATTCAAGTGAGACCATCCATCCTCGAGTCCCTGGATGGTCTCGAGGACCAGTCTAGTGTCATGTTTTTGGCTACGCAAGGGCCCTCCCTTTTATAGACTAAGGGGAGCACGTACAAGGGAGCTAGACCTCGACAAATGGGCCCAAAAATACAATAATATGAAGCACCGAGCGTCAGATAAGGCTGGTGCACCAAGGTCTTCAACCGTGGTGGACAAGAATCTTATTTTGGTCGCCGGGCGAGCTCATCTTATCTACGTGTGGGTGAAAGCTTTGGTGTAGGTTGTTGATAGTCGCCTAGAGGGGGGGTGAATAGGCGAAACCTGAAATTTATAAACTTTGAACATGCACTATGCCCGGGGTTAGTGTTAGAAATAATTCAAAACGCGGAAGATAGTTCTCCTTGCTACGAGTTGCTCAATCAATGCGGATAACCACTATACCATGACACAATTTTAGCGTCAAACAACTGACGGTAAAAATAGACGTTTTGCGACAGACAGTCTGTCACAAAATATTACCATCACACTATCTGTCGGTAGTTATTGTATTGGAGTCAACAAATCTGTCGGCAATAATTTCGAGCTATTGTGGCAGTCCATCTGTCGGTAAAACTGATTATGCGTGGCGCAAAGTCTGTCGGGAAAAAGTAGCATCAGATTGTTTGTCGGTAAATGAATGTCATGATATCTTGCAGTGAAAAAATAATTAACGAGCGAGCGTGAGTAGGAATCGAACTCGTGACCCTTTGCAAAAAGAGAAGAGATATATCTAATAACTAGTGAGGATTATTCACTCTATTCTCGGTATTATTCATTATAAAACTGTACACGTTAACTATTGAAGGGCTACAACTCACTTGCAATGTAACGACGTGAGCTGGCTGTGGATTGAAAAAATGTGAACTCGTTTAATTTTTCGCTGGATTGAAAAAATATGCAATCCGATCAGATGAAAATGCTATAACAACAGTGATAGACCATCCTGAATTTTAATTACACCCGGAGAGATTTGCATGAACTTGTTTAATTTGTCTCTAGCTTACCGTTGTAGCAATATATATATATATATATATATATATATATATATATATATATATATATATATATATATATATATATCACATGCGATGACAATATCGATGCTCTACATACCCACGCGCCGCCTGGAGCCCGTACAAACTCGGTCATCCTCGACCTTGATCTCTTCAATAATCCAGGTATCCGGCGACATATATGCACGCCGTTAATCATCTTCAGGCATCATCATGTGTAGCTTGAAACTATGATGGTGTACGTGCTAGCTAGATTGAATTGACAACTTCAATGGCACGTGCCAACAGAGCATGGTGAAATAAAAATGGTTGTGTAGTTTAGGAACGATCAGGCTGGCTGGATTGAAATTTCGGCCTAGTGGCCCACTTCACTTGCCCAGCGGCCCAGCCCAGCTTCCTTTCTCCCAAATCCCAATTCCCACCACGTTTGTAGAAGCTGCACAACCAACAGCCAACAGCGCAACGCGCCATACGAACCAGCAGGCAACGCGCGATAGAACCAGCAGGCAACCAGCTGCCGAGGGAGAATCAGAGCCCTAGCTAGCGGAATAGGAGACGACGACGCGCTACCCTCATCCATCTCCGGTGCCTCCTCCATCTCCGGCGCGGCGGCATCGTCCCGCTCGGCCCTAATAGGAGACGGCGGCGCGCTACCCTCCTCCATCTCCGGCGCGGCGGCATCGTCTTGCTCGGCCCCTCCTCCATCTCCAGCGCGACGGCGCCAGCAACCAGCGTGCAGGTATGGTCTCTAGTCTTCGGTCTCCATAATCCAGATTCAGAGCTTGTCCCTATTTTATCTGGTGTGCTCTGTTGTACTGTAGCTTGTAGGTATGTGCGTATGGCTGTTGGCCTATTGCTTCCCATGTCCATGTTTGTTGGTTTTCAGTTTTACTTAGATGCTGAAAGTCTTAAACCTTCTAGTGATTATTTGCTTCATGTTATAGTATGGCTATTGGCCTGTTGCTGCCCATGTCCCTGGGCATACCACCTTGATCTTATTCATCATTATACACATATCCATAGAAGTAGTGATTTGGTAGGTTTACTCAAATGAATACAATGAAAACAGAATGCTTGGATCGGAAACTTGCAAAGTAAATAATTAGCAGTACAATGATTCTGAAAGGATGAAGGATAAAACATGAATGTCCTAATAGGCATATGAACAAATAGTCTAGTAGCAGGTTATAATGTCATCTATGCATATACCTCATCTGTCTTTGAGTCAGCCTAAAAGAACAGAAACAACATAGACAATGAAATGGAAAAGTAAGGTTACTCAGCTTAAGCAAAAAATGTTTCGAGACTCCAAACTTACTTGTGTCATCACATTATGCAGTTGGCATAATCAGTTTAGGATAGCTGGGGATCTGAGATTCCATTTCCTTGTTTGTTGGCATAGTAAGTTTTGTTGATGCTCGAAACTTACTTGTAATGATTCCCTCTTTTCCAGCCTTTTTTGCACCTCTACTTTGAGGCTAGGAAGGGTACATTTCATCTTATTATTTGTTAAGGTACAACATGGATAAAAGGTGGATGAATGAACCTAGGTATATTTCTGACAATGTACTATAATTAAACCATTATTTTGTAGTAATCACCTTTGACCAACATATCGTTTTTGTACCTAATATTTATAGGCACACGAAGGTCTACATAGATGGGGTAGCTGGATTTATTGAGTTTGCATTTAGCAATTCTATAGGTGGAAATAGAATTCTATGTCCTTGTAGAAAATGTGTTAATTCTCTATGGAAAGATGAAAATGAAGTTCGTTCGCATTTGATATGTGATGGCTTTCAAGAGGCATACAAAAGGTGGACTTATCATGGAGAAACAGACTCTATGCCTATTAACAGTCATGACTTTAGTGATATAGAGGCTGCAAACAATGCAGATGAAGAAGACATAGCCAATTTGGTTCAAGACATGGCTGGTGGTCTAGATGATAAAGGGGATTTTGAAGTATCTGATGGTTTAGATGAAACTGATGTAGATTTAGAAGACATCAATCAGTTATTGATAGATAATACCTGAAGCGTCCCCAATCCTCTGGGACTCAAATGTGATACAATTACTAGTCCCAGGAGGCTAGTAAACACATTTATACATCAGATGATACCAAATCTGCTTAAACGAGACAAACCTACAAAGGTGGCGAACAACTTTAAGAGTTGGTCCACAACTCGAGACATATCATCAGAGTGGGGCTGAAGCAGCCCGATATACGCAGCGAAGCAAGTCAGTGGTCCAACAGCCACAGGCAAGGTTGGGAACAGTCGTAACTCTTACCCGATCTCCTTTTTCTGAAAAACAACAAATAAGCAAGGGTGAGTACAAACGTACTCAGCAGCCCACCTTCACCCGCGGAATGGGGAAATCAGATATAATGCATGGAATATATGGAGCTTAGGATACTTTGCAGAAACAGCAATATTTTATGCAGTGTTGTTTTGAAAAACATTTTGTATTTTGCAAAGCGCATCCTCTCCCAAGGGAGCAGGAAGTTTTTCAATATAGAATAAAATCCCCTGGACTAAACCATCCAGGCATCTCAGCAGTTTCCCACTGGTTTTCCTTTTCAAAAACCGCTACTGGACTTCCCGTCCACCATAGCTCACGGCTCAACCGCCGAACCTTTTTTAAAAACCACTTTTCTCAAAACCATCTCTTTTTTTTGAAAACAAAACATTAATTGCCATACCATACCAGACTCGTCCATTCCTGTGGGCACAGACTATTCGAATAGGTTTTCAAACTCTGCGCAGAGGTGTACACTTTACCCACTAGTCCGGCTCTGCGATCTCATGATCAATGAGATCCGAATCCGAATCTCTTTCTTTCCCCGCACGTCCTAACCTTAACGGTTATCCGGAAGGAGTCAGGCCACCACCATGTCCAAACCGGACAAAACTTTCCCCCTCCTTATCCTCCCGGTGCTCCCCAGCCTTCATAACCCTGGGGTTGGACCGTACGA
This sequence comes from Zea luxurians, assembly GCA_029449295.1. Taxonomy (NCBI): domain Eukaryota; kingdom Viridiplantae; phylum Streptophyta; class Magnoliopsida; order Poales; family Poaceae; genus Zea; species Zea luxurians. The sequence continues at coordinate 14,729,456 of JAOPSE010000002.1, forward strand.
GTTCAGATTGAGTGACTGCCCACACAGTCTCGAGTGGTTGTACTATTAAAGAGTACAGGTAGTGAAGATGACAAACTGGTCCTTATATGAGGGGACAATCCTTCTGCTCACGCCTAAACCAGCTGAGCCAACACCTTAGGCCCTCCCCTAAACCAGGGAGTCCCTGATCATCCCTACTCAAAGGTGATAAGGGTGAAAACCCTTCATCAAACACATTTTGAAAAGCATTTTCTTTTGGAAACTCACACCTTTCCTCAAATCATTTGTAACAAATATATCAGGGATTGATTGCGGCAAGCGGCTGGGTGGCCATAATAACTTGTCTTAAAATCATATCATGCATAAAATAACAGGCTGAGGGTTGTGGTTGTAAAACATAGGTAATTTATGCATCAAAGGGATCCAGTGAGCTTGCCGTGCTTATTCGGCGAAGGGGAAGGAGAGCTCGCGGAACTAGCTTCTGGCTCCACCGCCTGGCGTAGACTTGCAGATCTGGCCTCCACGAGATGGCACGAACGCTCCGATAACTATGCAACATGAACAAGCAAACATACAAACCAGCAAGTATACCAACAAATATTTAGTATAGTGGTCAGAAAAGCGATATATGGATGGGTAGAGTCTTGAGTAGAATCTATGTCATGTGGTGTTGTGATATTACTGGTGGTGGAGCGGAGGTGCTTACCAGGAGGGTGGACTGGAGGCAAAGCGACACTATGCGTGTAGCCGGCAGAGCGGAGTAACTGAGTGGGTGGGGTGTTTGCCTTGGCTGAGGGTGTTGAGTGTGTGTGGAGAGGGAGAGGGTAGCTGGGTGTATTTATAGCTGAGTGTAGGTGGTGTAGCACAGTGAAGTTCACTGTAGGTGAGAATAGTGACGAATGAATCGTCTGACTTGGTATGAACATGAGAGTTATAGGCAGAATATGGGACAAGAGTATTTTTGGGAGTTTTCTGGAACATGAACCATGCTTAAGGGGTGACATGGCTGGATAGGGAATAGTTTGATAAGAATTTAGAAACAAGAATTATTGGAATTGGAGTTGGGAAGCCTGGTTCGAAGGAATCTCAAAGTTAAGCATGCTCAACTTGGAGAAACCTGGGATGGGTGACCAGATGGGAAGTTCCCTACTGAAGGAAAATCACAGTCACCGGAGTTCATATGACTGGAATATGGGTCTGGCTGGTCTTAGGTGGACTGGACAGCATGATGTATGAGTAGTTGAAATTTGGGGTGATCGGCTAATCGATGAATAGTAATGATGAATAGTGGCGATGGAAAAGCAATTATAGATATCATCTATGAATAGTAACGACGATGAATAGTAATGATAAATAGTAGCGATGATGAATAGTGTATGTGAATAGTAACGGTGAATAGTAATGGTGAATAGTAACGGTGAATAGTAATGGTGAATAGTGACAGTGAATAGTTCGTATGAACGAACGATGAACGATGAATAGGAACTATGAACGAACGGACGAACGATCGAATGATCGGACGAACGAACGATTGGAATTTTGGCAGCATAACGGCAGGAAAAGATTATTTGGACGAACGAACGGACGAACGATCGAATGATCGGACGAACGAACGATCGGAATTTCGGCAGCATAACGGCAGGATAAAGATTATCTGGAAGAACGATGAATAGGGACTATGAACGAACGATGAACGATGAATAGGAACTATGAACGAACGATGAACGATCGAATGATCGAACGAACGAACGATCGGAATTTTGGCAGCATAACGGTAGGAAAAAGATTATTTGGACGAACGATCGAACGATCGGACGAACGGACGAACGAACCATGAACGATCGGACGAACGATCGAACGATCGGACGAACGAACGAACAAACTAAGAACAGGGGACGAACGATCGAAGAACGATCGAACGATCCTTGTGCTAGTGTGTGCTTGTGTGGAACATGGAGTGGGTGTGTGTGGGGGGGGGAGAGAGTTGCCATGAAATGGCTTGGGGTGGGATGAGAGGAGGCCCTTGCCCCTCTATTTATAGCCATGGTGGGGGGATTAGGGGGGAGGGATGAGAGGATTAGTGGGAGGGATGAGAGGATTAGTGGGAGGTTAGCATGTATTTGTCTTGTATAAGTGAGATTTGCTTGTAGAGCTCACCGTATGACACTGGAGGCATACGTATACGTATGAGCATGAGGAAAGTTATGAAGAAAATATTTGTAGGGACTTGAAAAATGATTCTGAAGGTATTTCTCAAGAGGAAAATACCTGGAGATATATCGGTGGAATATTTGGGCAGTATTTCTGGAAAGAACTTGAAGGGGATTACTCGGGAAATATCTGGGCGGTATTTCTGGAAACAAATTGAGGGTGATCACTGGGAAATATTTGTAGGATATTTTGAGGAGGATTTTGGAGAAAATATAGACCACTATATTTTATTTGTTGATATCAACTCGCAAACAAACATTTTGAAATGAAATTTGAAATTCATTTTGAATTTAGAGCGAGTTTGAGAAAAATTCAAGATTTGAATTTTTGGGATGCTACAAATCTACCCCACTTAAAAGGAATCTCGTCCTCGAGATTTGGCTTAGAAGGGTTATGGGTATAGCTTTACTTCAGCTACATATCTTCACTTTGCAACTCTTCGAGGAGATGGAACTTCGACAAAATCCGGCCTTTGAGGAGCATCCGGTTGCTGATTGCAAATGCTGATTCTGGCTACTCAAAGATCATCTTCAGGCTTCAGCTTTCGCTTGGCAGCTAGCTTATTGAGGAAGCATCGATGCCAACACGCAAACCTTTCTCTTGCGAACTCCCACATGGATTCCTTCCTTGATTGGTCTTCTGGTGCTTCATCAACAAAACTTGGGTAACCACTTCTCATCCAGAAACTTATAAGCTTCGATGATCTGGTCCTCCACAAGCTTACTAAGGCCTTCTTCTTTTTCTCCATAGCAGGAACCTTACTGGAATACTACCCCACTTAAAAGGAATGAGGGTAGATCTCTTGAATCTTGGGGATTTGAACTCCTTGAAGTACCTCATAACAAGGGTGTTACGGGGCCTTCTTCTGTTGTTGCTGCTTGAGCAGGCTGCGGAGAGATGACTGACACAGGGTTGATTCTGGGAGAACCTTCTTCTTATCTTCTCTTCACTATCTTCTTTTATCTTCTCACTTTTCACTGCCTCTTTCTTTCTCTTTGCTCTTCCCACTCGAGGATTCTATCAAAGAGTATTACTATCATACACTGGAGGAAACCAAAGATTGTGAACCATGTACAACAGCCTTCAACCCAAGAATTACCAAGCATTGTGATCTTAGGGGCAAGGGAGTGGAAAATGGAGTTGCTTGCGATTTGGCAGAGGGGATTTATCTGGAGTGTGCTTTGAGCGAGTTGGGAGTTGATGGGGCTGGTGGGGGGGGTTTAGAGGCGAGTGGGGGTGCTCGGTTGCGGAGTAGTGGTGATGGAGTAGGTGCTACGCGGCAGCGGGTGCGATAAGGGGAGGGGGGCCTGGTGTTGCCGGCGATGAGGGTGGCGGTGGGTGCGCTGCAAAGGTGGCGTGGGCGGCGGTAGTGCGCTGCAAAGGGGGGCGGTGGGTGGCGGTGGTAGTGCGCATGGAGGCGAGGCATGAGTGCGGGGGGCACGGGTGAGTGGTGGGGTCAATGACCCTGATGTTTGTGGTCTCTGGTTCCAAGAATCTTTGCCTCTCTGTATGGTAATAACTCCTTCTGTCCTCTTTTCCTGTTTACTTTGACTCAGGGGCAGTGCTTTGATTCTCACAGTCGGTCCTTTTGGCTGAGCGGCTGGACTGGTTTCTTCTGTAGCTTGTTACAGGCTTCAAGGGTGAGCTTCCCGGTGTCTTCTTGGGTAAGGCACTTTTTTCTTCAGATGGGTTAAGATGAGAATGGAAGCATAAGGTAAGGATTAGCTCTAATTTGTGATCTATGTTTTTAGAGAAAACCTTTTTAAGAAAAACGAAAAGAAAACACACTAACTCAGCAATGATAAGCACAAACAAATCAAATGTTTTGAATAAGGGAAGAATAGAGTTTTTCCAAAGCACGGGCTACTCAGATTCGGGGGCTAAGCATAACTACTATTGCTTGGCTCCTGAATTGAGAACTATGCTAAATGCAACTTATGAGCACTAACGTTAAAGCATCACATATGCACTCCAAAGGGAAGAAAACATCAAGCGAAATTCATTTTGAAATGCCCTAGGGGGCCACACAATTAGAGTTTTTCAAAACACGGTCTACACGATTACCTCTCATACATGCAGGGTTCTAGCCAAAGTGAAGAAAACTTCACTACCCGATGCATGCAGAGGACTGGGCATAACTAACTCAGATCTAGTAGCTTCACTTCTGGCAAGGCTTGCACACAACTTCAATCTGAGACATCTCCTGGATGGGTCAAGAGGGAGCTAATGTTGATAACTTCTTCTGGCGGTGACTGAGATGGCAAGACGAGGTTGAACTCGTCTTTAAGCGAGACTGACTCTTGTAGCTCCTCTGAGGGCGGCGGTGCTGGCGGGGTGCTTGCAGCTTCTTCCTTGACCTCAAGGGACGGTGCTGGAATCTTCTTCATGGTGAGGGGCTCAAACAACTCTGGCGGGGGATCTTGGGAGGATTCAGGGTGCTCTTGTTTATCCATAGCCTTAGGGGAGACTGGAATTCCTTCCAAGACTATGGTTCCTTCCGGGAGTTCCCAAGCCTTCTTCTCTCCTCTGATAGAGACCGGGTGACCTTGAAGAATCTGGGGATCTTCAGCTCTCCTGGGTTGAACTGGGTTGGATGGAGCGGGCTCTTGGATCCGCAGGGCTCTATGTTGGTTATGGGTTACCAAGTAGGCCTCCATCAGCTTCTGGACATGCTCATCCTTGGCTTGCTTCAGGGCTTCAACAGCAATGACTTCACGACTTTCTAAGGCAGCTACACGGGCTTGAGCTGTGGTGAGATCCACATGGAGCTTACGGTTGAGCTTCTCTGCATCTTCTGCTCGGGCAATCATCTGACGGTGGTGCCAGGCCAAGAAATCATACTGTGCATCCAGGGTGAGCAGGTAGGCAGTGAGGTACACAACTGAGGGGTCGTCCTCCAGCAACTGCTGACCTTCCAATGCATGCATCCTGGCCATCCAAGCGGGACGGTCTCTCTGAAAGGGCGGAAAGAATCTGAGCGGGGTGTCGGCCACTTCTTCTTCATAGATCTGACACAGAGCCCTCAATGCCTTGCGAGCGACGACTTGGCAGGTGTCTTTGAATCTGTGCCCAGCAGTAGTGACACTCCATTCCACATGGTGTGGACTGGATCCAATGTATACAGTCACGACACACTTCTCTGTGCCATGCTCGATGAACTCACGACCATCATACTCTGGCTGGCTCCTGATTCCGAGGCGGACTGTGCATGCTCTCAGCAACTTGGGGAAACCATCTTCATTCTGGCAGAAGCTGGTTTGGCACTGAACCTCCATCTGACTTCTGAGAGAAGGAAAGGGGAAAACATTTTTGAAATGAAGGGATGAGAGCAAGAATTTTTTTAAGAAAATAGTTTGGACTCAAAAACTTTTGATCAGGCTAAGGGTTACGTCCTGCGGCCAACCTAACAGCTCTGATACCACCTGAAGCGTCCCCAATCCTCTGGGACTCAAATGTGATACAATTACTAGTCCCAGGAGGCTAGTAAACACATTTATACATCAGATGATACCAAATCTGCTTAAACGAGACAAACCTACAAAGGTGGCGAACAACTTTAAGAGTTGGTCCACAACTCGAGACATATCATCAGAGTGGGGCTGAAGCAGCCCGATATACGCAGCGAAGCAAGTCAGTGGTCCAACAGCCACAGGCAAGGTTGGGAACAGTCGTAACTCTTACCCGATCTCCTTTTTCTGAAAAACAACAAATAAGCAAGGGTGAGTACAAACGTACTCAGCAGCCCACCTTCACCCGCGGAATGGGGAAATCAGATATAATGCATGGAATATATGGAGCTTAGGATACTTTGCAGAAACAGCAATATTTTATGCAGTGTTGTTTTGAAAAACATTTTGTATTTTGCAAAGCGCATCCTCTCCCAAGGGAGCAGGAAGTTTTTCAATATAGAATAAAATCCCCTGGACTAAACCATCCAGGCATCTCAGCAGTTTCCCACTGGTTTTCCTTTTCAAAAACCGCTACTGGACTTCCCGTCCACCATAGCTCACGGCTCAACCGCCGAACCTTTTTTAAAAACCACTTTTCTCAAAACCATCTCTTTTTTTTGAAAACAAAACATTAATTGCCATACCATACCAGACTCGTCCATTCCTGTGGGCACAGACTATTCGAATAGGTTTTCAAACTCTGCGCAGAGGTGTACACTTTACCCACTAGTCCGGCTCTGCGATCTCATGATCAATGAGATCCGAATCCGAATCTCTTTCTTTCCCCGCACGTCCTAACCTTAACGGTTATCCGGAAGGAGTCAGGCCACCACCATGTCCAAACCGGACAAAACTTTCCCCCTCCTTATCCTCCCGGTGCTCCCCAGCCTTCATAACCCTGGGGTTGGACCGTACGAGTTCAGATTGAGTGACTGCCCACACAGTCTCGAGTGGTTGTACTATTAAAGAGTACAGGTAGTGAAGATGACAAACCGGTCCTTATATGAGGGGACAATCCTTCTGCTCACGCCTAAACCAGCTGAGCCAACACCTTAGGCCCTCCCCTAAACCAGGGAGTCCCTGATCATCCCTACTCAAAGGTGATAAGGGTGAAAACCCTTCATCAAACACATTTTGAAAAGCATTTTCTTTTGGAAACTCACACCTTTCCTCAAATCATTTGTAACAAATATATCAGGGATTGATTGCGGCAAGCGGCTGGGTGGCCATAATAACTTGTCTTAAAATCATATCATGCATAAAATAACAGGCTGAGGGTTGTGGTTGTAAAACATAGGTAATTTATGCATCAAAGGGATCCAGTGAGCTTGCCGTGCTTATTCGGCGAAGGGGAAGGAGAGCTCGCGGAACTAGCTTCTGGCTCCACCGCCTGGCGTAGACTTGCAGATCTGGCCTCCACGAGATGGCACGAACGCTCCGATAACTATGCAACATGAACAAGCAAACATACAAACCAGCAAGTATACCAACAAATATTTAGTATAGTGGTCAGAAAAGCGATATATGGATGGGTAGAGTCTTGAGTAGAATCTATGTCATGTGGTGTTGTGATATTACTGGTGGTGGAGCGGAGGTGCTTACCAGGAGGGTGGACTGGAGGCAAAGCGACACTATGCGTGTAGCCGGCAGAGCGGAGTAACTGAGTGGGTGGGGTGTTTGCCTTGGCTGAGGGTGTTGAGTGTGTGTGGAGAGGGAGAGGGTAGCTGGGTGTATTTATAGCTGAGTGTAGGTGGTGTAGCACAGTGAAGTTCACTGTAGGTGAGAATAGTGACGAATGAATCGTCTGACTTGGTATGAACATGAGAGTTATAGGCAGAATATGGGACAAGAGTATTTTTGGGAGTTTTCTGGAACATGAACCATGCTTAAGGGGTGACATGGCTGGATAGGGAATAGTTTGATAAGAATTTAGAAACAAGAATTATTGGAATTGGAGTTGGGAAGCCTGGTTCGAAGGAATCTCAAAGTTAAGCATGCTCAACTTGGAGAAACCTGGGATGGGTGACCAGATGGGAAGTTCCCTACTGAAGGAAAATCACAGTCACCGGAGTTCATATGACTGGAATATGGGTCTGGCTGGTCTTAGGTGGACTGGACAGCATGATGTATGAGTAGTTGAAATTTGGGGTGATCGGCTAATCGATGAATAGTAATGATGAATAGTGGCGATGGAAAAGCAATTATAGATATCATCTATGAATAGTAACGACGATGAATAGTAATGATAAATAGTAGCGATGATGAATAGTGTATGTGAATAGTAACGGTGAATAGTAATGGTGAATAGTAACGGTGAATAGTAATGGTGAATAGTGACAGTGAATAGTTCGTATGAACGAACGATGAACGATGAATAGGAACTATGAACGAACGGACGAACGATCGAATGATCGGACGAACGAACGATTGGAATTTTGGCAGCATAACGGCAGGAAAAGATTATTTGGACGAACGAACGGACGAACGATCGAATGATCGGACGAACGAACGATCGGAATTTCGGCAGCATAACGGCAGGATAAAGATTATCTGGAAGAACGATGAATAGGGACTATGAACGAACGATGAACGATGAATAGGAACTATGAACGAACGATGAACGATCGAATGATCGAACGAACGAACGATCGGAATTTTGGCAGCATAACGGTAGGAAAAAGATTATTTGGACGAACGAACGGACGAACGATCGAACGATCGGACGAACGGACGAACGAACCATGAACGATCGGACGAACGATCGAACGATCGGACGAACGAACGAACAAACTAAGAACAGGGGACGAACGATCGAAGAACGATCGAACGATCCTTGTGCTAGTGTGTGCTTGTGTGGAACATGGAGTGGGTGTGTGTGTGGGGGGGGGAGAGAGTTGCCATGAAATGGCTTGGGGTGGGATGAGAGGAGGCCCTTGCCCCTCTATTTATAGCCATGGTGGGGGGATTAGGGGGGAGGGATGAGAGGATTAGTGGGAGGGATGAGAGGATTAGTGGGAGGTTAGCATGTATTTGTCTTGTATAAGTGAGATTTGCTTGTAGAGCTCACCGTATGACACTGGAGGCATACGTATACGTATGAGCATGAGGAAAGTTATGAAGAAAATATTTGTAGGGACTTGAAAAATGATTCTGAAGGTATTTCTCAAGAGGAAAATACCTGGAGATATATCGGTGGAATATTTGGGCAGTATTTCTGGAAAGAACTTGAAGGGGATTACTCGGGAAATATCTGGGCGGTATTTCTGGAAACAAATTGAGGGTGATCACTGGGAAATATTTGTAGGATATTTTGAGGAGGATTTTGGAGAAAATATAGACCACTATATTTTATTTGTTGATATCAACTCGCAAACAAACATTTTGAAATGAAATTTGAAATTCATTTTGAATTTAGAGCGAGTTTGAGAAAAATTCAAGATTTGAATTTTTGGGATGCTACAATACCCAAGAGCTATACCCAGGGTGTAAGAAGTTCTCAAAGTTGCATTTCTTAATAAGAATTCTTCACTTGAAATTGCTTGGAGGGTGGACAGATAAAAGTTTTGATATGCTACTAGATCTACTAATGGAGGCTTTCCCTGATGGCTTGGCATTGCCAAAAAATTTCAATGAAGCAAAGAAAGTAATTAAGTGTCTAGGACTTGGGTATATCAAAATTGATGCATGTGAAAATGATTGCATTTTGTTTAGGAAGGAATATGCTAATTGTGATGCATGTCCCACATGTGAAAAGTCACGCTGGAAATCAAAAAGTAGAAGTTTAAATGGAAAACGTGTACACAAGGTTCCATGCAAAGTTCTTCGCTATTTTCCAATAAAAAGAAGGCTTCAGAGGTTATTTCTATCATCTAAGATAGCAAGTGACACGAGGTGGCATGATGAGGAGCGTATACAAAATGGATTACTAAGGCATCCTACAGATTCACCTCTCTGGAAGGATTTTGACCAAAAGCACCCAGTGTTTGCTTCTGACAGCCGCAACATTAGACTTGCTTTAGCTACAGATGGTTTTAATCCATTTAGGTCCATGAATGTTAGCTATAGCATTTGGCCTGTTATTCTCATCCCATATAACTTTGCACCATGGTTGTGTATGAAGCAAACAAATTTCATTATCTCATTGTTGATTCCAGGCCGTAGATCTCCTGGTAGTGATATAGATATTTATTTTGAGCCACTAATTGATGATCTATTTGATATGTTTGTTGAAGGGGTAAGGACTTATGATTCCGCAAAGCATGAGTACTTTCAATTGCGTGCTGCAATAATATGGACCATATCTGATTATCCGGGCCTAGGGTACATTGCAGCATGTACTACATCAGGTCAAGTAGCATGTATTGAATGCCACTCATATACATGTTCTCTACGATTGAAACAAGGTACAAAAAATTGTTATATGGGACATCGTAGATTCCTGGACCCAAACCATCCATATAGATTTGATCCAAATTCATTTGATGGTAAAGTTGAGGACAGGCCAGCGCCTAGACCACTTTCTGGAGAGGAAGTTTTATTGCAAACACAGAATATGCACGCAGTGCATGGGAAAGGTTGCCAACATAAAAAGAATACGAAATTATCTCAAAGAATGTTAACAGTAGTTAGATATAAAACAAAATGAAGGGAAACATCCACCTGACTTTATTACACAATACGAAATTATCTGTTTGGTGCACAGAATATTGAAGAAACTTAACAAAGTTCACCGCCGTCATTTTAGTATCAGACTGAGTATGCATGCAGAGGCTGGATGCGAATCCGCAGCTCTATTCAGTCCTATTTTTTGTCATCCTTTACATGAAATATTTTGTGGTTTACTTTCATCTCCAATATCACCGAACTTTTTGCAATTTAATACTTTTATTAAACTTTCAGTTTGTTTTTTTCTGTTGGGAGTTTATAGACCTATTGATATAGTAATTGACAAATTATCAAAATATGTTGTAGGGAAGAGGTGCTGGAAGCAAGGATCAGAGTGCTTGAAGTGTGTGAAAAGTGATTATTCGCATGCATGCTAGCCGTTGGCATAACACCCAGCTGATGGAGAGATTTTAGTTTGCTAGATGAATCTTTAGACTTTGCATGTAATAGAACTGAAAGATCACTTCAGAATTTAGAAAACATGTATGCTATTATTTTTATATGTTCATCACACAAATTGTGTTCCAAAACAATATATGTTGGAATTCAAAGTTAAAGATTGATCTCTTTCTTTTAGTAATCAAATTTCATATATTCTGAGCTACATATTATTCAAGTTGTCCTGCAATGTGCATCATAATCAGTTTATTATTTGTTTCATTAGCATATATTTGTATACATGATTTTTTTAAAACTGCACATAGGGAATAATATCAAACAATCTGTCGGTATATAGATTTTTAGCGACACACAAGCCGTTGGCACAAGAATATGTCGGCAAAAATTTGTCCAACGGCAAAGATATGTCTGTCGGCAATAACATAAACATTGTCGACACATAGTCTGTCGGTAGATCTATGTCTGCCGGTAAAGGTTATTGCCGACAGGACTTTTGCCGACGCACATTATTTGTCGGCAAAGATCTTTACCGACAGACTGTGCGACGCTATTTAGGTGTTTTACCATCAGACAATCCGTTGGCAATATTGTGTCATGGTGTAGTGAACCTTGGGAGCAAGCTCAAATCAATATGAACAAGGGAACTTTTAGAGAGAGGAAAGGGGGAAACAAATTGAGTGGAGATCAACACAAATGAACACAGCGATTTGTTTACCGAGGTTCGGTTCCAAAGAACCTACTCCCCGTTGAGGAGGCCATAAAGGCCGGGTCTATTCCAACCCTTTCCCTCTCTCAATCGGTCACTTAGACTGGTTGAGTGCTTCTCCCTAATCACTTGGGTCACTAAGACCCCGCAAGGATCACCACACAATTAGGTGTCTCTTGCTAGCTTTACAAAGCACATTAGAAGAATTAGAGTGAGACGAAGAAGCCAATCCAAGCAACAAGAGCAACAAAAGAAACAAAAATGATCCTATCTCAAGTCACTAAGCACTTGAGTTGATTTTGGAACTTAGAGAGGTTTTGATCCTTTGACTGTGTCTTGGAGTGTATGTCTTTGCTCTAGTACTGAATGTGAAGGTCTGAAAACTTGAATGGCTTGAATAGTGGTGGTTGGGGGGTATTTATAGCCCCAACCACTATTCCATTTGTTGTCGATGGGCACACCGGACAGTCCAGTAGTGCACCGAACATGGCATTGTTCACTGTCTGGTGCTTGCCACGTCAGTCGACCGTTGGGGTTTGGAGCAGTTGAGCGTTGAAGTTCTTTATCCTCTTGTGGCACCAGACAGTCCGGTGTGTTCTAACTTTGTAGTTCTGACTTCTGCTCTATCCACTGTTCACTGTTCATTGCAGTCCACCGATGGGCGCAGTTGACCGTTGCTCTATTGGTGCACCGGACAGTCTGGTGATTTTTAGTGGAGTGGCTCTGAGAAAACCCAAGAGCAACCAGTTCGCGAGGTGCCTCGGACTGGGCAACGGATAGTGTCCGGTGCGCCACTAGCTGCACCTATACTTGTTTTTGCTCCAAACTTTGTAAGAGTTACCCAAATCATTTTCTTTGTTGGTTTATGTTGAACTTTATGCACCTGAGATAAATGACAACTAGGAAAACTAGTTAGTCCACGTGGTTTGTGATGGACGTCAAACACCAAAATTGATTATAGGACATGTTTAAGCCCCATTTCCCTTCAATCACCCCCTTTTTGGTGATTGATGCCAACACAAACCAAAGCAAATATAATGTGTAGAAATGAAATTAATTTACATTTTTGACAGATGTGCATAAGTTACTTTGAATTAAACCAATTGAAAGTATTTCTATGTATATATGATTGCTTTCTTCTATTTTAACATTTTGGACCACATTTGCACCACTTAGGTTGTTTTTACAAATCTTTTGTAAATGTCTTTTCAAATTCTTTTGCAAATAGCCAATGGTATAAGAATATGATTTCAAAAAGCATTTTCAAGATTTTGAAAATTCTCCCCTTGTTTTCAAATGCTTTTCCTTTGGCTAAATAAAAGCTCCCCTAAAGAAGTTCTCCCCTTAGCTGTCAAGAGGGTTTTTGTAATTTGAATATATTTCTCCCCCATTGTGAAACAGTTTTTTGAAAAACAGGGTGGTGGTGCGGTCCTTTTTCTTTGGGCCTACTAATTCTCCCCCTTTGGCATTAATCGCCAAAAACAAAGAAACTTTAGAGGCCTACTAATTCTCCCCCATTGAATATGAATGAAAGTTTATGAGGAGGACAAAGGATAAATGATACCAACAGAGTTGTAGTGGAAGCCTTGCCTTTGCCGTATACTCCATTTCCCTTTCAATCTAAGACTAAGCATAAAAATATACTTGGAAACACACTAGTCTTAGCTTTGGCACAAGAAGAATAAGAAATATGCATTTGTACCAAATGAAAGAGACATGATCAAAGGTATATAAATGAGCTATGTGTGCAAGATTTTAATCAAAGTTCCAAGAATCGAGAGTATTGAGTTCATTCCTAAGCTTGCTAAAAGTCTTTTCATCCAGGGGCTTGGTTAAAATATCAGCTAATTGGTTGTGTGTGCTTACATAAGCAATTTTGATATCCCCCTTTTATTGGTGATCTCTCAAAAAGTGATACCGGATGTCTATGTGCTTAGTGCGGCTATGTTCAACGGGATTTCCGCCATGCGGATTGCACTCTCATTATCACATAGGAGAGGGACTTTGCTCAATTTGTATCCATAGTCCCTAAGGGTTTGCCTCATCCAGAGTAATTGTGCACAACAATGTCCTGCAGCAATATACTCGGCTTCGGCGGTGGATAGAGCTACTGAGTATGTTTTTTGAAGCCCAAGACATCAGGGATCTTCCTAGAAACTAACAAGTCCCTGATGTGCTCTTCCTGTCAATTTTACATCCGGCATAATCGACATCAGAATACCCAATTAAGTCAAAAGTAGATCCTTTGGGGTACCATAGCCCAAACTTAGGAGTGTAAACTAAATATCTCTTGATTCTTTTCACGGCCCTAAGGTGAACTTCCTTAGGATTTTCTAGGAACCTTGCACACATGCATACAGAAAGCATAATATCCGGTCATGAAGCACATAAATTGTGTAAAGAACCTATCATCGACCTGTATACCTTTTGATCTATGAATTTACCTCCCGTGTCAAGGTCGAGATGCCCATTTGTTCCCATGGGTGTCTTGATGGGTTTGGCATTCTTCATTCCAAACTTCTTGAGAATGTCTTGAATATACTTTGTTTGGTAGATGAAGGTGTCTTCTTGGAGTTGCTTGATTTGAAATCCAAGGAAATACTTCAACTCCCGCATCATAGACATCTCAAATTTCTATATCATAATCCTACTAAATTCTTCACAATATGACTTGTTAGTAGACCCAAATATAATATCATCAACATAAATTTGGCATATAAACAAGTCTTTTGCAATAGTTTTAGTGAAGAGAGTAGGGTCAGCTTTACCAACTTTGAAGCCATTAGTGATAAGAAAGTCTCTCAGGCATTCATACCATTCTCTTGGGGCTTGCTTGAGCCCATAAAGCGCCTTTGAGAGCTTATAAACATGTTTAGGATACTCACTATCTTCAAAGCCAGGAGGTTGCTCAACATATACCTCTTCCTTGATAGGGCCATTGAGGAAGGTACTCTTCATGTCCATTTGATATAACTTAAAGCCATGGTAAGTAGCATAGGCAAGTAATATATGAATTGACTCAAGCGTAGCTATGGGTGCATAGGTTTCATCGAAATCCAAACCTTCAACTTGTGAATATCCCTTGGCAACAAGTTGGGCTTTGTTCCAAGTCACCACACCATGCTCATCTTGTTTGTTGCGGAATACCCACTTGGTACCTACAATATTTTGGTTAGGACGTGGAACTAAATGTCATACCTCATTCCTCGTGAAGTTGTTGAGCTCCTCTTGCATTGCCACCACCTAGTCTGGATCTCTTAGTGCATCCTCTATCCTGTATGGCTCAATAGATGACACAAAAGAGTAATGTATACAAAAATGAGCAACTCGAGATTTAGTGGTTACCCCCTTATGGATGTCACCAAGTATGGAGTTGATGGGGTGATCTCTTTGAATTGCTTGGTAGACCCTTGGGTGTGGTGGTCTTTGATCCTGAATCTATAGATCATCTTCCTTGTCTTGATCATCTTCATCTCCCCCTTGATCAATGTCCTCCTCTTGAGGTGGCTCATCGTCTTGGTCTTCATCCTCTTCTTCTTGAGCCATGTCCTCATCTTGAGTTGGTGGAGATGCTTGTATGGAAGATGATGGTTGATCTTGTGCTTGTGGAGGCTCTTTGGATACATTTAGAGACACATCCCCAATGGACATGTTCCATAGCGCGACGCATGGAGCCTCTTCATCTTCTAATTCATCAAAATCCACTTGCTCCACTTAGGAACCATTAGTCTCATCAAACACAATGTTACAAGAAACTTCAACTAATCAAGTGGACTTGTTGAAGACTCTATACGCCCTTGTGTTTGAGTCATAACCAAGTAAAAAGCCTTCTATTGCTTTAGGAGCAAATTTAGAATTTCTACCTCTCTTAATAAGGATAAAGCATTTGCTCCCAAAACTCTAAATAAGAAACATTGGGCTTTTTATCGGTGAAGAGTTCGTATGATGTCTTCTTGAGGATTCAGTGAAGATAGAGTCGGTTGATGGAGTAGCAAGCGGTGTTAATAGCCTCCACCTAAAACCGATCCGGTGTTTTGTCCTCATCAAGCATGGTCCTTGCCATATCCAAAAGAGTTCTATTCTTTCTCTCCACAACACCATTTTGTTGGGGTGTGTATGGAGAAGAGAACTCATGCTTGATGCCCTCCTCCTCAAGAAATCGTTCAATTTGAGAGTTCTTGAACTCCGTTCCATTGTCGCTTCTAATCTTTTTGATTCTCAATCCGAACTAATTTTGAGCCTGTCTCAAGAATCTCTTTAAGGTCTCTTGGGTTTGAGATTTTTCCTGCAAAAAGAATAACCAAGTGAAGCGAGAATAATCATCCATAATAACAAGACAATACTTACTCCCATCGATGCTTATGTAAGCGATTGGGCGGATAGATCCATGTGGAGTAGTTCAAGTGGCCTGTTAGTCGTCATGATGTTCTTGTGTGGATGATGAGCTCCAACTTGCTTCCCTACTTGACATGCGCTACAAATCCTATCTTTCTCAAAATGAACATTTGTTAGTCCTAAAATGTGCTCTCCCTTTAGAAGCTTGTGAAGATTTTTCATTCCAACATGAGCAAGTCAGCGATGCCAGAGCTAGCCCGTATTAGTCTTAGCAATTAAGCAAGTGTCTAGTTCAGCATTGTTATCATTAAAATCAACCAAATATAGTTGACCATCTAACACTCCCATAAAAGCTATTGAATCATCACTTCTTCTAAAAACAGTAACACCAACATCAGTAAAAAGACAGTTCTAGCCCATTTTGCATAATTGAGAAACAGAAAGCAAGTTGTAATCTAATGAATCTACAAGAAAAACATTAGAAATGGAATGGTCAGGGGTTATAGCAATTTTACCCAAACCTTTGACCAAACCTTGATTATATTTCCATCCCCGAATGTGATTGCTCTTTGGGGATCATCATTTTTCTCATATGAGGAGAACATCCTTTTGTCCCCTGTCATGTGGTTTGTGCACCCAGTATCGATTATCCAACTTGTCCTGCCGCATGCATAAACCTACAAAACAAATTTAGGCCTTGTTCTTAGGTACCCAAACGGTCTTGGGTCCTTCCACATTTGGGTACCCAAACAAAAGTCTTGGGACTTTTGTGTTTGCCCCCAACATATTTGATAACTACTTTGCCTGATTTGTTAGTTAGCACAAAAGATGCATCAAAAGTCTTAAATGAGATGTTATGTTCATTTGATGCATCTGTAATCTTATTTTTAGGCATTTTGATATGAGTTGAATGCCTAGAGCTAGAAGCCTCATTACTATACATAAAAGCATGATAAGAAACAGAATGAGGTTTTCTAGCATGAATCCTCCTAATCTTATGCTCAAGACAATTTTTAGGATATAAAATGTAACCCTCTCTATCATGAACCATGGGTGCCTTGTCCTTAACAAAATTAGAAAGCCTGTTCTTAGGGGCATTAAGTTTGATGTTGCTTTGGCTCCCTTGTTGGAACCCAATGCTATCCTTAATGCCAAGGCATCTCCCATTATAAAGCATACTATGAGAAAATTTAAATTTTTCATTCTCTAACTCATGCTCAGCAATTTTAGCATTTAATTTAGCTATGTGATCATGTTGTTCTTTAATCATGGCAAGGTGATCATCCATAGCATCAATATTAACATCTCTACATCTAGTGCAAATGGTGACATGCTCAACAATAGATGTAGAAACATTGCAAGCACTCAATTCTTCTATCTTAGCATTTAAGCTAGCATTTTTAGTTCTAAGACAGGAAATTGAGTCATTGCAAATATTAAGCTCTTTAGACAAATTTTCACATTTTTCTACTTCAAGAGCATAAGCATTTTTAGTTTAACAAACTTCTTATTTTCCTTAATGAGCAAGTCCTCTTGGCATTCCAAGAGATCATCCTTCTCATTAATGATTTCTATCAATTCATTTATCTTTTTCTTTTGATCCTTGGTAAGGTTTGTAAAAAGAGAAGTTAAATCATCTTCCTTATCACTAGAGCTACCCTCATCATCGGAAGTAGTGTATTTGGGGGTATCTCTAGAATGTACCTTCTTCTTGATGTCCTTACCATGAGGCATTTGTGGTCGACATTGGGGAAGAAGGCCCTTGTTGATGGCGATGTTGGCGGCGTCCTCGTTAGAGGAGGAGTCGGTGGAGCTCTCGTCGGAGTCCCAGTCCTACCCCATGTGTGCCTCGCCACCCTTCTTCTTGTAGTATCTTTTCTTCTCCATCTTCTTCTTCCCTTTCTTGTCGTCGTCCCTGTCACTGTCACTTGTATATGGACATTTTGTAATAAAGTGACCGGACTTACCACACCTATAACACACCCTCTTGGAACAGGGTTTGTAGTCCTTTTCCTTCCTTTGCTTGAGGATTTGTCGAAAGCTCTTGATGAAAGAGCCATCTCCTCGTTGTCGAGCTTGGAGGCATCAATTGGGAGTCTACTTGGTGTAGACTCTTCCTTCCTTTCTTCTATTGCCTTGAATGCAACGAGTTGCACCTCGGGTGTGGAAGTGGCGCCTTGCTCCAAGTTGACAATGTGTTTGGAGTCTTTGATCATATGTTCAAAGCTCACAAACTTGCCAATAACTTCCTCGGGAGACATCTGTTTATATCTAGGATCTGCACAGATTAATTGCACTTGAGTGGGATTACCAAAAACCAGAGATCTAAGAATAACCTTGACCATTTCATGGTCATCCCACTTGGTGCTCCTAAGGTTGCACACTTGGTTGACCATCGTTTTGAGTCGGTTGTACATTGCTTGTGACTCCTCTACTTTGTTGAGGACGAATCGACCGAGCTCTCCCTCGATCGTTTCGCGCTTGGTGATTTTAGTCACCATGTCCCCTTCATGCGCCATTTTGAGAACGTCCCAAATTTCTTTGGCATTTTTCAACCCTTGCACCTCGTTGTACTCCTCTTGACATAAGGAAGCGAGGAGTATAGAGGTTGCTTGGGAATTAAAATACCTTATTTGGGCGGCCTCACCAGAGTCGAAGTCCTCATCGCCCACTTGTGGTGCCTGCACTCCAAACTCAACAATATCGCATATACATTCGTGGAGTGAAGATGATGCCTCATTTTATCAGTCCACATACAATAATCTTCACCATCAAAATATGGTGGTATGCCTAGGGGTACGGAAAGTAAAGGAGCGTGTTTAGGACTGCGAGGATAGTGTAGAGGCATCTTACTATACTTCTTACGCTCTTGGCGTTTCGAAGTGGTAGACTCTGCGCCGGATGTGGAAGGTGATGAAGAGTCGGTCTCGTAGTAGACCACCTTCTTCATTTTCTTCTTTTTCTTGTCACCCTTCCTATGTGACTTGATGGAGCCGGTGGATTCTTCTTTGTGTTTGTCGCTGGCCTCCTTTGATGAAGTCTATTCCTAGTTCTACCTTCCCGAGGCTTTGGGCTTTTCGCCGGTAACCATCTCCCTCTTGGCGTGTTCTCCCGACATCACTTTGAGTTGTTAGACTCTAATGAAGCACCAGACTCTGATACCAATTGATAGTTTCCTAGGGGGTGAATAGGCAAAACCTGAAATTTATAAACTTTGAACATGCACTATGCATGAGGTTAGAGTTAGAAATAATTCAAAGTGTGGAAGATAGTTCTCCTTGCTATGAGTTGCTCAATCAATGCGGATAACCTTGGAAGCATACTCAAATCAATATGAGCAAGGGAACTTTTAGAGAGAGGAAAGGGGGGAAACATGTCACGGAACCTCCCAAGGTATTAGGCCCACCTACAGTTGTCCTTGTCCTAAGGACCTCGGACAACCCTGTAGATGCACATAATCACTCGACAAGTTCGGTCATTTGTATCCTCATCATTTTGCCCATGAGTGCTTCACCCATCACACAGACATTACATCACATCGGAGGATAGAATAAGCAGAAGCGGATTACAATAACTTAATTGACATTCATAAAATATATAGAGAGACAGAGTATTATTAAAGTACTGGGTGTTATGAGTGCATAAAATATTATTAAATACCAGGGAGGCAAAACACCCTCCCGCACAAAACTTTAGTGTTTTCAAACTGGAAGGCAAACATCCTCCCACACACAAGATCACTGATTTGGCTCCTCCTTTGGTACCACCTTCGAGCAGAAACAACAAAACTCCGCTGTTTCATCACCTACAACAACATGGGTTCGAAAACCCAGAGTACGGAGTGTACTTTCGTAAGTCTTACCCGACAAAGGAAAAGACTCTCAAGGATATGCTCGCTTGTGGGATTCAAGGTAAAGCTTGTTAAAGTTCAAAGACTCTGTTTGCAGAAATGGTTACTGTTGGGGGCCTTCATTTTCCGAAGGTCCTCAAAAACATGATTTAACAATGTTTCCGAAGTTGAAATACATGAGCAGGTACCTTCGGATTAGAAACAGAACCACAGCGGGAGAAGCATGAACAATACGAAGAATGATGCAACGCCGAAGCTACGCGCAAGAGAGATTAGGCATGATAGCAGGAAAGGGAACCGACTTAAAGGGTAAAAGGCTATTTAGACCCCAATGAGTTACCTTATAGTCATTAGCAAATGTAAAGGGCATGAATGTAATTTCACGTGGGCTGCATCCCATGCCTATAAATAGATGAACAGTACCCCCGTACTGTTCATGCTGACTTGGCTTTCGCTCTTGTATCACGCTCGTACCTTTGCTGTCTATCAAGTCGAAGGTACCAAATGTAATTCAATATTGTTTTTATTTTCTCATGATAACATAATGGAAATGAATTTATAATGCCATTTGATTGTTCATGTTATCTTTTGTATTTTACTTTTGTATTTTACACGCTTCTTCTATCTATCGTCTTACCTTCAATATTTGAAGGTATGTCCTTCATAACCTTCATCTGAAGATCATTATATTCTAAGGGATATAATATTTTGGAGGACGAAGGGCATTAATATTTAACATTTTATGTTGCCTTGTTCTTGATTCATAGCATTTGAGAACAAATCACCAACATTGGCGCCCACCTCTGGTGAACCCTTTTTCGACCACCTTCGGCAAGCACTGACCCTCGTCATGCCGCCAAAGAAAACTTCAGCAACAGGGGCTGCTGCATTACAGCCACTGGACCCAAATCAGGAGAACCTTTCTCTCCGAGAGGCCCGAAGCCAGAAGAGGAAGGCCACTAGCCCAACACTTCAGGAGGAAGAGTTGGACCAAGAAATCAGAAACATGGAGATACTTCATCAGCATGTACAAAGGAAGAAGGAGAAGATGGCCCGACTAGCTGATCATCAAAGGCAGATTGACGAAGCCACTGAAGAAGTACGCCATCTTGCTCAAGATGAACAAGAACGAAGGCCCCAACATAGGGAGCTTCATCAAGAAGGCTTCTTCAACGAGGATGGATGGTATGATGATTTCCATCATGGAAATTTTGCTTTTGATAATACTCCTCCTCTGTCAATAGAACTGCAGGCTACCCCATGGCCCCCATCATACAAACCACCCCAGCTCCCCATGTATGATGGGCACTCAGATCCGAAGCAGTTTTTGATGAGCTACGAAGCAACCATATCTTCATATGGGGGCAACACCGCAGTCATGGCGAAATCTTTCGTCATGGCTGTCAAGAATGTTGCGCAAACCTGGTACTCCTCTCTTCGGCCAGGAACAATCACATCATGGCAGAAGCCGAAGGACATGGTGATCACCAGTTTCCAAGGGTTTCAGATGAAGCCGGTTACTGCTCAAGCTTTGTTCCAGTGCACGCAAGATCACGAAGAATACCTCCAGGCGTATGTCCGAAGGTTCTTGCGCTTAAGGGCACAAGCGCCAACTGTGCCCAATGAAATCGTCATTGAGGCCATGATCAAAGGGCTTCGGCCAGGACCTACGGCCCAATACTTCGCTAGGAAGCCCCTCAGACCCTGAAGAAGTTGCTCCAAAATATGGATGAATACATCTGGGCTGACAATGACTTTCGCCAAAAAAGGGAGGAAGCCTACAGGTTCTCCGAGATGACCAGGGGTTTCGGAGGAAGAATCCACCCAAGGCATGTCAGGTCAATTCACTCCACTCAGAATGATGACAGAGGAATTCAGCTGCAGAAGTCACAATATAATTCACAATCTTCAGGGCAGCAACAAAGCTCTTTCCGACCAACAGCTCCAAGAGGCAGAGGCGCCAGGGGCTTCGGAGGAAGGTTTGGGATCAGCCCAGAAAAATTTATTGCTTATTCAGTGGTGAGGACAAGGGCCATACTACAAGGATGTGCCATGTCACCATTCAGAAACAAAAAGAAATAGCAAAAGTTGTAGCTCAGCAGAACAAGCCGAAGCAGGTCATGCATACCACCTCGTATCACTCACCCTACATACCAGAGTATGTGGGTAACCATCCTGCAGCTTCTGTTGCTTCGGCTAGCCAGCCACAGGCGTCTTGGCCACAGCTTCCACCTCCGCCACCACTACAGCCTGTGTATTCACGAGGCCAGCAGCCAGAAGGGAGCCAATAGACCCATCAGCAGCGAGATTTCAGGGAGGAGTCCGAAGCTCGCACAGTCAACAGTAATGTGCCAGAATCGAAGCATATCTATTGAGAGATATCCTACCCCTGAAACAGTTTTTACATTCATCGTCATTTTCTTAATAAGGAACATTTATTGAAAACCCAGTTCTCTTGTCATTTTCAATTTCCTGTAATAGCTTCGTTCCTGTCATAGCGAAATATATCTTCTCCACAGACTCACGAAGTCCAAAAAGTCGCTGAAGCACAAAACTCGTTCCTAGGGGAACGCAGGCCTAAAAATCACATTACAAGTATCCCCGAAGTTACAAAAAGTCATTCTAAGGAACGCAACGTAAGTTTGCCGAAGATATAAAAAGTCATTCCTAAGGGAGCGCAATGTATGTTTTCTGCTCAAAAGTCGTTCCAAAGGGAATGCAGAGCCAAATGCCGTTGAAATATAAGGTGAAGCGCGAAAAGTCAACGCGAATACCGCCGAAATAGAAGGTGAAGAAGTTCAAAAGACGTTCCTAAGGGAATGCAGAACTTACAGTGAAAAGTCAGTGCTGATACACCAAAAAATAAGCGGTGAAGCCGAAAAATAAGCGGTAAAGAGATTGTGTATTCAACTATGGGGGTGTGAGTGTGTGTCTTCAGCATAAATATCATTTTTCATAGCATAACATCATCACATCATTTCGCATAACATAACATCATACATCATATTGCATCAATGGCACAAGAAGGGGATACAATGTTGACCTTCGAAGAATGTTTCAAAAAAATGAAATTGTGCTAAGGCACAAAATAAGTTTGAAGAAATATAGCTTCATCAGCTCTGAGGTGGAGGAACAAATCTATTGTTGACGAAACATTAATGATTTTGCGGCGGTTGGAGGATTTTTTTACGAAGCATAGAAGCTTTTCTTTACGAAGCATGAAAAGAAGGGAAGGTGTTTTTTCGCCAAAGGCTCAAAAAAGGTATGTACATAAAAGTTTCATGCATCGTAAAGAAATGAATTGCAAAACCATTCATATATTACATTCAAAACCTACGATCACCGAATATTACAAGCATGTTCCAGCAAATGTTACATTAATATTCTAACAATGTTTTTACAAAAAGCTATTCTTCTTCCTTTAGGACTTCTTCTGCAGCTTCGGTTAATAATTTTGTGACAACTTCGTCCACAATAGCTTCGGCCATATTAATAATTTCTACTGACTTCTTTGTTTCTGGGTCGGCCAAGGGGTCGAAGGGCTCTAGGGGAGGAGGTAGTTCAGCTGCGATAGAAGATATAAATTAGTTTGAAATCACAAAAATAAGCAATAAAGTTAATAGCCATTAAGTAGTACCTATCCGTTTTTCAAGTTCCGCAGCTTTTTCAGCTGCTTTTGTTGCTTCTCGAGCGTCATGAATGTCTTTTTCACTCTTTTTCATTATTTCATGCGCCATTTTTCGGCCACCATTTTCCCAAATATCAGTGAAAAATTTTCCACCTATTAAGCTTGCTTCGGCCGAGGGGTCCTTCGTATCATCAATAGACAAAGCAGCTTCGGCCTGGACCAAAGTTTTAACATGATCGCACCCTGCTTTCTCCAAAATAGCTGCAACTCCCCTCGCACCAGAGAATGCGCATACTTCCCCGCGGTCGCTCAGAATTTCTTCAAAAGCTTCAGCTTCGCTGCTAATCCACTCAATTACGCCCTCAGGGTCGCCTCTTATGAAGTTGTCTTCGCTTGAGTATGCGCCCACGTTGGCGAAGCTAGTTTTTATCTTTTTAACGCATTCTACAGATTTTTCAAAACATCTTTCTTTCGATGAGTGAAGCTCTGCAACTGCTTTTTCGAAATAATTTTCCCAGTATTCACTGGCATCTCGGTCAGCTTCGGCAATAGCGCATTTCAATTTGGCTTCGGCCAGTTGTTTTAAGGTTTTCAATCTCATTCCTTTGGATTTCAGACTAAGCCTTGAAGTTAACTTCATCCCCTTTTACTTTGTCCACCAATGTAAGTAGAATTTTGTCTTTCTCCAAAGCTTCGTTCCTCAGCTTGATAACCTCTGTTCGAAGGTTGTTGAGAGCAATAGAGCAACTCTCGTCTTCGGCATTCTTTTGCGCCCTTAAGGCGTTGCTAAGTATTAAACCCTATATGAAAAAATGAATGGGTTAATATAAGAACAAAAGAATAATTCAAAAATTCATAAACTTCCAAATATACAATTTTTGTACCTTCAAACTGTTATATGCAAGGCTATCCGCAAGATCTTCCTTCGTCATGGCACAGAGGCCAGCTTCAAGCTTCGGGAACCCCATACTTCTGGCCATCTCCCGTCAGACAGATAATTCTTTATTCTCTGGGAGGCAGTACAAGAAGTCATCTTCATTTGTGCCATTAAACACTAAGGCCCCTTTTGGGTACTTCAGTTCTCGGGCATAGTGTTTAGCTTCATAAATTTCTTCTTCAGATAATCTTTTTCCCGAAGCATGTCGAATAATATAATCAAGAACTTCGGAAGACGCTTCGGGAGTAGGTGCGGTAGCTTTTTCAAGCAAAATCTGTTTTATAGCTTCTTCTCCCGCTGCCTTTTCTCCAGTTTCCAAGGATTTCTCCTTGACGGGCTCTGAAGGCCCAGCTTCGGCATCAGCTTGGCTCATTGTAGCTTTGGCTTCGATTACCTTTGTCTCGGTTTCAATCTGCGCCTTCGAAGCCTTGGCAATTTTCCCTGGAGTAGAGCTTGAAGCTTTTATTGTCTCTAGCACATCTAGTACACTAGCCATCCTTTTTCTCTTGGGGGTCGCTGCCAGACCTTTTTGTGTCTTCGACACCTCCAGTCCTATCGAAGGGCTTAGAACTTTTAATGTTTTCGACTCTTAGATTCTCGGTTCTTCAATTTTGTCAGTCTTCGGCATTGCAGTCGGCTCTTCAATCCTCTGCGTAAGAGCAGGTTCTTTGGCTTCAAAAGCTGAAGAAGTCTCACCGCCAAATTCAGGCACCATGGCCGGTTCAATATAGCGCGGTCGGTGAGTAAGGACCTTCAACTTTTTCCTCTTCGGTGTCGGCTCGCTTGAGGTAGCCGAAGCATCAGTCTTCCTAGAACTTGCACCCTTTCTTTTCTGCCCCCGTGGCGGGTAGCGATAGTCAGGGTACATAAATCTGATAGCATCA
The DNA here is from genome assembly GCA_029449295.1 of Zea luxurians. Taxonomy (NCBI): domain Eukaryota; kingdom Viridiplantae; phylum Streptophyta; class Magnoliopsida; order Poales; family Poaceae; genus Zea; species Zea luxurians. Next base: position 14,754,499 of record JAOPSE010000002.1, read on the forward strand.
AAAGCTCTATTTAGCCTTTTCTTTTTCGGCTCCCGAAGGCTGCAGATAGTGCATTATCTTCAGACTTGGAGTATGCTCCAAGTAGTTCATCACTAGTATTTTCAACACACTTCAACCAGTCATCATCTGGTTCGATAAATTGGTCTCCAAACCTGAAAGTATATTTCAATCGAACCAAACCACCTTCGCTAGGGTTAGTGATGGTTTCCCTTGGCATTTCCCAACTATCTATCAGTGGCCATATTCTGAAGGCTATATGCTCTTGAAGCAGGTCCCTTGTCCCAACAAAAGAGCAAACTGTGCTGAAAGCCCTTCGGCATGCTTCGGCTGCCTCGTCAATTTCAACGTTCGGCTTCCAGAGGCCGAAGCGGGACCAAATGGGGCGCATGATGATCTCTTTAATATCCTCTCTCACCTTTAAATCATTCTTTACATAGAACCATTCTTTCGTCTAGTCTCTAGGCCATCTTTTCTGGAATGTTGGCACTGGGTAACTTGCGCCGGAGCGGGCAACAAAGCTGTAGCAGCCGAAATTGTTGTGATATTGTTCTTTACCCCAGGCCTTCGTCTCATACGAGAGCTCGTGCATACTGCAAAAACATTTTGCGCTTGGCTCCAGACCTTGACTTTTCACAGCTTAGACGAAAATCCCCATCCTAATAATCGCTTCGGGAGTAATCTGATGAAGGTAGATCTGGTATGTCTTCAAAACTTCAACCACAAATCTACTCAACGGGAACCGAAGTCCAGCTTTGAAGAAGCTAGATCACAACTTCATTTTCTTCCGGAGCAGGAACGACCCTGTCTACGTCAGCCCTCACAATAGAAATATCTCGAAAGTACCTTCCTCTCATATTATCAAGATGACTCTGTTTGATAGTTGATTTCCCAAAGACTGTGTGACTTGGTCGCCAAGGACGATCTTCCGAGTCTTCGCCTCTACTCTCCATATCATAGCTGTCGCTATCATCAGTATCTTCGGACAAGCCTTTAATATTTCTCTATGTTTGTTTTTGCAATTGACTCAATAAATCCAGCGGTCTTCTCCTCAAGGAACTTCTCCTCCTCACTCAGCTTCGTCTTAGCAGCAACTTTTTTGTCTTGAGACATCTCTTCTTCGGAAATGGCAAAAATGTGTCCTTAGAACCAAAGCTTAGAAAATCTAAGAAACTAAACAACTGTTGGTAAGCAAGAGCTAAGAAATTGAGCAAAATAAAGCAGGCGGCAAGTAACGTACCAAATGTGCTCGTGGTGAGTTTTTATTTATACGCCTAGCGCGCTCCAAGTTGGAGGGCCCCGTCTATCATTGATTGTTGCTATTCTAGCAAATGGAAGGTGTTTTTTTGGACCTTCGGCTCAGGGCCTTCGTCCATATCGCAAACCGAATTCATTATTCTAATAAATTAACCTTGCGAGGGGTTACTGTTGGGGGCCTTCGTCTTCCGAAGGTCCTCAAAAACATGATTCAGCAATGTTTCCGAAGTTGAAATACATGAGCAGGTACCTCCAAATTAGAAATAGAACCACAGCGGGAGAAGCATGAACAATACGAAGAATGATGCAGCGCTGAAGCTACGCGCAAGAGAGCTTCGACATGACAGCAGGAAAGGGAACCGACTTAAAGGGGAAAAGGCTATTTAGACCCCGATGAGTTACCTTATAGTCATTAGCAAATGTAAAGGGCATGAATGTAATTTCATGTGGGCTGCGTCCCATGCCTATAAATAGATGAAAAGTACCCCCGTACTGTTCACGCTGACTTGGCATTCGCTCTTGTATCACGCTCGTACCTTTGCTGTCTATCAAGTCGAAGGTACCAAATGTAATTCAATATTGTTTTTATTTTCTCATGATAACATAATGGAAATGAATTTGTAATGCGAATTGATTGTTCATGTTATCTTTTGTATTTTACTTTTGTATTTTACACGCTTCTTCTTTCTATCGTCTTACCTTCAATATTCGAAGGTATGTCCTTCATGACCTTCGTCTGAAGATCATTATATTCTAAGGGATATAATATTTTGGAGGACGAAGGGCATTAATATTTAACATTTTATGTTGCCTTGTTCTTCATTCATAGCATTTGAGAACCAGTCACCAACAGTTACTATCAGTGGATCCTTAAAAAACCAGTTTTATTATCAGGTTAAGTAAAGTTACCTGCATCTAAAGTTCTTTCTATCCTAATTCAAGCACTTGGCCTACACTAGCCGTCTTTTATCATCCCTTTAGTTCACTTGATTGCTACATGTAAGTCAGTGATGAAGTCTTCATGTCCGAGAAGTAACGGCGATGCGAATCGATTAATACTCAGCTGAGGATCTCCAACCACATGACATATGTCAACTCGCCACCGGGTTTCTCAAGACCAGAACGGGTTCACGCTAACCGAGAGCATAGATACACCACCGTCCAGCCTCTTGCCACGAAGGGTACACGCTACTCTCGCCATCTCTCCACTCCTATTGCGTGGTGGCCTTTCTAGTATTGGTCCGACCGAGGCAAAGCTTACCCATGATGAGGCATGTGGCTAGTTAAAGGGTCCTTGGTCAGCAGGCCCACATCGACACGGTCCTTAATCGACTCAGACAGAAACACTACACCAACACTTCCTTCTCGTGCAAGTCACCCGCCCAGTCTCGTCTTCATCATTTAAAACCAAAAGTTTGGTACCTGTCAGAGGTACATCTTTTCTGATGTTGAACCCTTCAAATCTTTTCTTTGAAAAATTCCCACCCCATATGTAACATCATATTTTGTTTCCAAAACAAAACATTTTGTTTTCTAAAGCAAGGCTAAGCATCAGAAAACTTTTAAGTAAAATCAGGTATCAAGGAATGGTAATCAGTTCCATGGAAGGAAATGCAGCAATTGTTTAGCACACAACTCCTATCACCTAATACATCATTTCAAGTGATAAAGAGTTCGAAATAACAAGGTAGGGTAAATGCACCGGGGCTTGCCTTGTGTTGTAGGAGACTCAGGATCTGTTCCACAAATATCAAAGTAGAAACTGTTCTCGACAGGTGGAATTTCAGCTTCTGTGGCAGTTTCTTCTTTGACTATCACTTCTTCGTTTTCTATACATAACAATACATATACATGAAGGCTCATGTGATGCTATGAATATGCAGTTACAGTAGGAACACATTAAGTTGTATCTTGAATATAACTTTCCTTCATGGTGCCTACTAGCTACTAGAGTTTCCTAGTTTAGTACTGTATTAGGGTTAGGTGTTTGAACTCTAGAAGGCTAGTTTCTTGGTTTGGGATCAAACAATGTCCAAAGCATGCCAAACTTTACCCAAGGGTTTTAATTATCATAATAAGTTCACCTAAAAAGTTTTACTATTTTTGGAGCTACCAATTTAATTCTAAAATTCTAAAAGAATAGGTTTAGGTATCTTTAAATGCTAAATAATTCATGGTTGGGACTAAAAATCTTGGAACTATTTTTATTAAATACTAGAGGAATTTAGGAGTCTAGTAAAATTGGTCCCTTGATTTTATCATTTTTCTAGAATTTCCTATAAATCTCTAAGTCTGGGAGAAAAAGGAAACAGGAAATGAGGAATAGTATCGGGCTGAAACCAGCCTAAGCGGCCCATCAATAGGGGAAATCCTCACCCGCGCACGCCCGCACCGGTAGTTTTGCGCAGAGACCCCTGGTGATTTGAAAAGCCCGTAAAGAAGCCGTAGTACTATTCACATGTTTCTCTGACATTCGCACTTAAGCCCCTGCACTTCTATATCTTCACAACGCCAGGTCCCCGATGGAGAACGACGGCGAGCGCGCCCTCCGGCAAACTTGTATCGGCCGGGATGCACAACGACCGATGCCCTAACTTAGTCGACACCTAATCCTACCCCTGGCGACCCTAATCCCTCCATCAATTGCACGAATCCAGCCCGGAGTTTGTCTGCCCACGACGACGGCGAATACCGAAGACAAACCAAGGCGTTCCCGGTGATCAAGCACGGTCTAGCTCAAATGGTTGAGCCGACAAGCATTCCTAGCGTGCATGGGTGCTTAAACGAGGGTGAGGAGGACGAGAGTGGACCTGGAGACGGCGGTCCACGGCGCGGTGACTCATGGCAGCGCAAAGAACTGAATTGGGGGAAATCCAAAATTGAAGCGCTACGGTGGATGATCAGAGGCGAAGGTTGGTGTACTGAGTTCGTAACGAGTAGGTGGAAAATGGGGTGCTTTCAATTTATAGCCTCCGGCCAAGCTTAGCACGAATTTTGGATTGAGATCAAGGTTTCCGTGGCCAGGATATTTTACGGTGGCCGGCTCACCATGGCGCGCGAGTGTGAATTGGTCCAGGGATGATGATTGATTGCTTGCCACGACCCTTACGACACGGAGGAGGGATCATTGCATGTCATAGTCGCAGAAATGGTAAGCTCCGGTGATGACAACGCGACTGACCGTAGTGGGACACGGTGGCCAGTCCGGCCAGCGACTGGATTCACCCTCCCCGGATATTTTCACCCTAGGCCAGCGTTATCTATCACTCCCGCAGCACAAATCTCCCAGGCGAGCGCGAATTGTGGTGGAAGATCACCGGCGTCAGGTTCACGGCATCGAAGATCTTTTCGGTCACTATACCATGGCTATCTTCGTGAGTCCCTCTGTCCGAGCGACTTACAGGGCTTTGTTCTCCAATTTTTGTGAGACAACTTACTCACCTGCCTGTATCAAAGTTGTTGTCCGATGTACCAGCTACAACTTTGGTACAAAGACCTTGCTCAAACATCCACTAATTCTCTCACAATTTGATCTCAAAGTTCATTTGATTTCACTGTTGGTCAAGATTCAGTCTTCATTGATGACTGACAGCCCAACATCAGACCCAATTATCTCCCATTTTCATACACCATCAGTGCTTAGTCTCTTAATCAAAATTGTACCCCTAATATAGCTCTACAAATTTGATGTATTGACCTAGGGCAAAATCATCATCAATTTAGAAATACAAAGCTCCAAAGTTGGCTTAGTCTCACTGAAATTCAGACTTAGCGACAAAGGTGTCCTTAGGATTTTTTTTGCAATTAAGTCCAATTTTCTCCACATAACTTGAAAATCCTCCAATGTAAAAGTTGCTTGGTTTTTGGTGTTCTACCACTTTAATATTTACATTTTGGTCCAAAAGTGTATAGAATTTGAATTCACCCCCTAGGGTACAAATTAGGATTTTCTAGGGTTTCTTTTAGGGTTTTGAGCACTCTAGGTTTTTGTGCCACTTAAATCCATCACTCTTGATCTATTTTGAGTATTTCCAATGACTTTTGAGATTTTACTCACTTTGGCTTACTATTATCCACATGCCCTAATCCCAAGGTTAAGTACCCTACCCTAGGGTTAAGAATACTTCAAATCACCACATCACAACTTGTTTTGAAATTTTACCTAGTGGATGCATTCTAGGTGTAACAAATCAAATGAAATGTCAATGCATATGATGTCATGCTCAAGTTTTAGTGCCAGTAAGACCAGGGATGTTACATTCTTCCCCCCATAAAAGAATCTTGTCCCGAGATTTAAGGTCCTAGGGTAAGTACTGGAAAAGGAAACACGTCACATCTTTATTTCCTTATTTATCTTATAGGGCAGGGGGTGATATGGGGTTTGTTCCAAATTTACAACTAGATGTATACACTTTACAAGTTACATGAAGCTAAAAACCTAGGAAAATTTTTCTCCAAGAAATCTTGAGTCTCCCAGGTAGCTTCGTCTTCAGCATGCTGGTTCCATTGTACCTTATAGAATTTAAGAGTTCTTTTTCGATTGATCCTATTCTTCTGATCCAAAACTCGAGTGGGGTGTCCTGAATAAGTCAAATCTGGTTCCAAAGCAACATCCACCATATCGATGGTTCGATCAGGAATCCGAAGGCACTTTTTCAATTGGGATACATGGAACACATTATGTACTGCAGATAATGTTTCAGGAAGTTGAAGTCTATATGCCACTGGTTCACATTGCTCAAGAATGGGAAACAGACCAATATATCAGGGTGCCAACTTTCCTTTTACCCCGAACTAATTAACACCCTTCATCGGTGATACTTTTAGGTATACATAATCCTTGACTTGAAAGACTAAAGGTCGGCGTCGTTTATCTGCATAGCTTTTCTGTCGAGCTTGAGCTTCTTTCAAGTGATGTCTTATCCTTTGAACTTTTTCCTCTGTTTCTTTGACCAAGTCAGGCCTGAAAAACCACCTTTCTCTGGGTTCTGACCAATTTAAGGGTGTCCAGCATCGTCATCCATACAGTGCTTCAAACGGTGCCATCTTAATGCTTTCTTGATAGCTGTTATTATAAGAAAATTCTACCAATTGCAGACAATCATCCCATTTTTGCGGGAACTCCAGGACACATGCCAGCAACATATCTTCAAGTATCTGATTTACTCTCTCAGTTTGTCCACTTGTTTGAGGATGATAAGCCGAACAGTGGAGCAATTTAGTACCCAAGGATTTATGCATTTCACTCTAGAACTTGGATACAAATTGTGATCCATAGTCCGATACTATTGTTTTTGGAATTCCGTGCAAACTGAGAATATGAGCAATGTATAACTGGGCATAAACAGCAACTGGTTGATCCATTTTAATAGGAAGGAAATGTGCTATCTTTGTAAGCGGTCAACTATAACCCAGATAGAATCAAATCTTTAGGTGTCCTGGGTAATCCCATAATGAAATCCATACTAATATCTTCCCATTTCCAAGTTGGGATTGGCAAAGATTGTAATGGCCCAACAACCTTCACATGTATGGCCTTGACACGCCTACAGGTGTCACATCTTGCCACATAGCGTGCGATTCAATCTTCATTTTTGTCCACCAATAATGTTGCTTTAAGTCTTGATACATCTTAGTACTTCTGGGGTGAATGGAATATCGACTAAGATGCGCTTCGTCCAAGATCTGTTGGCAGACTTTAGCATTCTTTGGCACAACTATGCGATCTTTAAACCATATTACTCCTTGGTCATCTTTTCTAAAGCAATTTGCCTTGTCGGCTTTTATTTTCTCATGAATCTACTTCATACCCTTATCGGTTCTTTGAGCGTCAATAATTCTTTGTAGAAGAACTGACTCAAGCTTCATATTTGCCAAAATTCCTTGTTGTACTATCCCCAGATTCAACTTCTCCATTTCTTGGCATAAAGTAGTGTCAGGTGCTCTTACCGTAAGGCAATGGCAAAAAGTCTTGCGACTCAAAGCATCTGCCACTACATTGGCTTTTCCTGGGTGATAACGGATTTCCAAGTCATAGTCTTTAATCAGCTCAAGCCATCTTCTCTTCCTCATGTTCAGTTCTGACTAGGTAAAGATATATTTCAGACTTTTGTGATCCGTATATAAATGGCAAGTATTTCCCAGCAGATAATGACACCAAATCTTGAGGGCATGAACGACTGCAGCTAATTCCAAGTCATGAGTTGGGTAGTGTTCTTCATGCTGGTGCAGTTGTCTTCAAGCATAAGCTATGACTCGCCCTTCTTGCATCAAGACACATCCGAGTCCACTGCCTGACGCGTCATAATACACATCAAAAGGCTTTTCAATATCTGGTTGGGCCAACACCGGGGCAATGGTTAATAACACCTTCAGCTGCTCAAAGGCTTCATTGCATTTTGAGGACCAATCAAACTTTGTATCATTCTTCAATAAACCCGTAATGGGTTTAACAATCTTGGAGAAATCCGAAATGAACCTAAGGTAATATCTAGCCAGTCCAAGGAAACTCCGAACTTGATGTACTATAGTGGGTGAATTCCCTTCTAGAATATCCTTGACTTTGCTAGGATCGACCACAATTCCTTTAGCAGACAATACATGTCCAAGAAACTAGATATCCTCCAACTAGAACGCGCATTTGTTGAACTTGGCATACATTTGATGTTCCCTTAAGCGTGTCAGCACGATCCGCAAGTGGTTTGCATGCTCCTCTTCATTTTTGGAATAGATCAAGATGTCATCAACGAAGACCACCACAAATTTATCCAACTCGAGCATAAATATTGAGTTCATTAAGTATGTGAAGTGGGCTAGAGAATTTGTTAATCCGAAAGACATGACCAGATATTCAAATAACCCATACCGTGTGGTGAATGCGGTCTTGGGTATATCCTCGGGTCGAATATGGATCTGATGATAGCCCGATCTGAGATCAATCGTGAAAAATACCCACGCTCCAGTAAGTTGATCGAACAAAATATCAATATGACGAAGAGGATACTTGTTCTTGATGGTAACCTCATTAAGGGGTCTATAGTCCACACGCATTCGAAGTGTCTTATCCTTCTTCTTGACGAAAATGGCTGGACATCCCCACAGTGATGAACTTGGTCTAATGAACCCTTTCTCAAGCAAGTCTTGTAGTTGAGTCTTGCATTCTGCAAGTTCATTAGGTGGCATGCGGTACGACCTTCTAGAAATGGGAGCCGTACCGGGCTTCAATTCAATCACAAATTCCACATCCCTTTATGGAGGCAACCCAGGCAAATTTTCGGGAAAGACATCAGGAATTCACATACCACCGGAATATCCTTGATTTCTTGTATGATAGCCTCATAAACTTGTCCAGATGCTTTGACTAGGATAGCTACTGGGATGGACAATTGGATCTCTTCATGACCATGACTTAATTTAATGGTCCTTAAGTCTGTATTGATGATGGCCTTATGCTAGGCTAACCAGTTCATGCCCAGAATTACATCTATGTCTTGCCCCTTTATAACAATCATGTTTGTAGGAAATTCCCATCCAACTAGTATTACTGGTATGTGGAAGGCTACTTCCTTAGTCAATATTCGGCCACCAGGTGAGTGGATAACAAATCACTCCCTTGATTCAGTGCAATGTATGCAATATTTCTCCACAAAAGTCTTGCTTATGAAGGTATGTGATGCACTAGAATCGAAAAGGATAACTGCTGGGTAGTTGGCAACAAGGAACGTACCCATCATCACTGGTTCGCCTTTCGGTGTAGTAGCCACCTGGGTATAATAGACATGTCTAGTTTTCTTGAAATTCTTGCCCGTTGAAGAATTGGCCGTGTTCCCCTTTCCTTGATTTGAGTTCCCAGAAGTCTGCTGAAAGTTGGATTTGTTTTGCTTCGGATATGGGCAGTCCTTGATAAAATGCCCGGACTTTCCACAATTGAAGAAACCACTGGAGGAACTAGGAAGGGCAGGGAAACGAGTACTAGGGGCACTCGACTGATTGGTCGGAGCGGGGGCAGAAGTGGGGCAAATAAATACAGGCTGCTTGAATGGATATGAAGGTGGGCGAGGTGAAGAACGGTTGGGATTGAAAGGTCAGATTACCAACATTATTCTCTTTTCAGGTCCTTGAGTTGATTTTTCACCTGCATATCCCTTTGACTTTCCGTGTCCCGCATTTTTGGCTTCAACTTCCAGTGCTCTACTGACAGCCCTACTGTATGTGAGGTCCAAACATGTTGCCATCTTACGCTGGAGCCCGTCATTTAGTCCCCTCATAAAACAATTCTTCTTTTTCAAGTCGGTATCCACCTGATCAATGGCGTACTTGGAGAGATGATTGAATTTATTGAGATACTGCATCACAGTATCTCCCCCTTGCTTCAGTTGGATGAACTCCTCTAGTTTCATTTGTAGCACTCCCTTTGAAACATAATGTTCTCGGAACGCCAGCTTGAACTCTTCCTAGGTAACCTGATGTCCAACAGGTTGGATTGCTGAAAAATTCACCCACCAGGTACTGGCAGGCCCTCTTAGCTGCTGAGCGGCAAACAGGGGCTTTTGTGTCTCCGTGCATCGAATTAGCCCAAACTTCTGTTCCATTACACGCACCCATTCATCGGCTTCTAAGGGTTCCTCTGCCTTGACGAATAGCAGTGGTCGAGTTTCAGAGAACTCCAGGTAGGTAGTATCTCATGGTCCTTGAGGGGGAACTCTTCCTTCGTGCTGTTGGAATTGGTTGCCCGCCATTTCACGCAGAAAGCGCATGTTGTCGGCGATGGCGCTGACCAAGGCAGCGATAGCCTCGGCCAAGGTAGGAGGTACCGGTGGCAGATTGGGAGTGTCCTCCCCGCCGCGGGATGTACCTAGCCCATCATGTGCACGGGTTTCGGATGGCATCTGAGGCAAAGAAACATTTGGAAAAATATAACATGCCAACATACACCATCTTTATTTCATTGCGGAACAGTAATAATTATACATACTCCATTATACAACTCGACTGCCTTACTTATTTTACATAAATACATTACTTAAACTATACTACTCTAGTCTTCTACATCCTTGGTTGTTCCGCTACCTGCTTCAGGAGACCGTTCATCTGCAAGATTCATGGAAGGAGGGGCTCCAAAAAGGTCAATCCCCCCATTAGATCCTCCATTTGCTGTTCCAGATGGTCTAGCTCCCATTGTTGCCACATCAGGTGGCATGTTTGGGTGCAGCCAATAATATAATACATGCACTTCTTCATGCAAGGTGTTGTAGTATGCTTGAAGATTTTGGAGGGATGCGCTAAGTTCTGCTACACGAGCTAGAGCTTTGGCTTCATAGTCCCAAGCGGAAGAGCACGAGTTGGTAGCCCAATCAATGGTTGTATCACATTCTGAAATTTCGTACTGTAGGCGATTCACTTTGGCTGTTAGTTTAGCAATGCGGCGACTATCGCGCGTACGCTCCCTGCACCCGTGGCTTAGTTCCGATCTCAGGCGATCCACTCTACCCTCCAACTCCCCAATAGGGTCATTGCTTCCACTGCTGCTGCCTTCATGCCTAGAGGCTAGCTGATGTCGAGGCACACCTTGAGGCCCAGTTGATTTGTGCTGGGTAGTTTTAGTGCGCGCCATATCTCCTTAAGAGGGGAAGATTTATTAGTATAGTTTAAACATGATGCATGCATAACCTAAAAATTATGGGATCAATCTTTCATTGATCCCTTACTTCCTTATATATTGCACTCTGATACCTGATTCTAAAAAGTAAATTACTACCAGAAAGTGGTAAGATGAGAAAGAAAGAATAGTTTAAAGTAAGTATTAAAAATTCTTTTGCAGTACTACGTAATGTCTGAAGAGACAGGCTTTGCTCCGATACTAGCTGTCACGGAACCTCCCAAGGTATTAGGCCCACCTATAGTTGTCCTTGTCCTAAGGACCTCGGACAACCCTATAGATGCAAATAATCACTCGACAAGTTCGGTCATTTGTATCCTCATCATTTCTCCCAAGAGCGCTTCACTCATCATGCAAACATTACATCTCATCAGAGGATAGAATAAGCGGAAGAGGATTACAATAACTTAATTGTCATTCATAAAATATATAGAGAGAGAGTATTATTACAGTACCGGGTGTTATGAGTGCATAAAATATTATTACATACCGGGGAGGCAAAACACCCTCCCGCACAAAAGTTTAGTGTTTTCAAACTGGAAGGCAAACATCCTCCCGCACACACGATCTTTGATTTGGCTCCTCCTTTTGTACCACCTTCGAGCAAAAACATCAAAACTCTATTGTTTCATCACCTACAACAACATGGGTTCGAAAACCCTGAGTACGGGGTGTACTTTCGCAAGTCTTACCTGACAAAGGAAAAGACTCTCAAGGATATGCTGGCTTGTGGGATTCAAGGTAAAGCTTGTTAAAGTTCAAAGACTCTATTTGCAGAAATGGTTACTATTAGTGGATCCTTAAAAATCCAGTTTTATTATCAGGTTAAGTAAAGTTACATGCATCTAAAGTTCTTTCTATCCTAGTTCAAGCACTTGGTCTACACTAGCCGTCTTTTATCATCCCTTCAGTTCACTGGATTGCTACATGTAAGTTAGTGATGAAGTCTTCATGTCCGAGAAGTAACAGTGATCCGAATCGATTAATACTCAGCTGAGGATCTCCAACCACACGACATATGTAGCACTTAACCCTTGCATATGTCAACTCGCCACCGGGTTTCTCAAGACCAGAAGGATTCACGCCAACCGAGAGCACAGATACAGCACCGTCCAGCCTCTTGCCACGGAGGGTACATGCTACTCCCGCCATCTCTCCACTCCCATTGCGTGGTGGCCTTTATGTTATTGGTCCGACCGAGGCAAAGCTTACCCATGATGAGGCATGTGGCCAGTTAAAGGGTCCTCAGTCAGCAGGCCCACATCGACACGGTCCTTAATCGAACCAGACAGAGACACTACACCGAGACTTCCTTCTCGTGCAAGTCACCCGCCCATTCTCGTCTTTATCATTTAAAACCCAAAGTTTGGTACCTGTCAGAGGTACATCTTTTCCGACGTTGAACCCATCATGGCCATGATGGATTCACCATCAAATCTTTTCTTTGAAAAATTCCCACCCCATATGTAGCATCATATTTTGTTTCCAAAACAAAACATTTTCTTTTCTAAAGCAAGGCTAAGCATCAGAAAACTTTTAAGTAAAATCAGGTATCAAGGAATGGTAATCAGTTCCAAGGAAGGAAATGCAGCAATTGTTTAGCACACAACTCCTATCACCTAATGCATCATTTCAAGTGACAAAGATTTTAAAATAACAAGGAAGGGTAAATGCACCAGGGCTTGCCTTGTGTAGTAGGAGACTCAGGATCTGTTCCACAAATATCAAAGTAGAAATTGTTCTCGATAAGTGGAATTTCAGCTTGTGGGGCAGTTTCTTCTTCGACTATCACTTCTTCTTCGTTTTCTATACATAACAATACATATACATGAATGCTCATGTGATGCTATGAATATGTGTATATTGAATATAACTTTCCTTCACGGTGTCCACTAGCTACTAGAGTTTCCTAGTTTAGTACTGTATTGGGGTTAGGTGTTTGAACTCTAGAAGGCTAGTTTCTTGGTTTGGGATCAAACAATGTCCAAAGCATGCCAAACTTTACCCAAGGGTTTTAATTATCATAATAAGTTCACCTAAAAAGTTTTACTATTTTTAGAGCTACCAATTTAATTCTAAAATTCTAAAAGACTAGGTTTAGGCATCTTTAAATGCTAAATAATTCATGGTTGGGACTAAAAATCTTGGAACTATTTTTATTAAATACTAGAGGAATTTAGGAGTCTAGTAAAATTGGTCCCATGATTTTATCATTTTCTAGAATTTCCTATAAATCTCTAAGTCTGGCAGAAAAAGGAAAAATGGAAAGAAGGAACAGTATTGGGCTGAAACCACCCAAGCGGCCCATCAACAGGGGAAATCCGCACCCGCGCGCGCCCCGCTGGTAGTTTTGCGCAGAGACCCCTAGCGATTTGAAAAACCTATAAAGAAGCCACGGTACTATACACATGTTTCTCTGACATTCGCACTTAAGCCCCTGCACTTCTATCTCTTCACAACGCGAGGTCCCCGATGGTGAACGACAGCAAGTGCGCCCTCCGACGAACTTGTACGGGCCGGGATGCGCAACGACCGGTGCCCTAACTCAGTTGACACCTAATCCTACCCCTGGCGACCCTAATCCCTCCATCAATTGCACGAATTCGGCTTGGAGTTCGTCTACCCACGATGATGGCGAATACCAAAGACAAACCGAGGCGTTCCCGGTGATTAAGCATGGTCTAGCTCAATTGGTTGAGCTGACAAGCATTCCTAGCGTGCATGGGTGCTGAAACAAGGGTGAGGAGGACGAGAGCGGACCTGGAGACGGCGGTCCACTGCGCGGTGATTCACGACGGTGCGGAGAACCGAATTGGGGGAAATCCCAAATTAAGGTGCTACGGTGGATGATCGGAGGCGAGGGTTGGTGTACTGAGTTCGTAACAAGTAGGTGGAACAGGGGGTGCTTTCAATTTATAGCCTCCGGCCAAGCTTAGCACGAATTTTGGATTGAGATCAAGGTTACCGTGGCCCGGATATTTTACGGTGGCTGGCTCACTGTGGCGTGCGAGTGTGAATTTGTCCAGGGATGATGATCAATTGCTTGCCATGACCCTTACGACGCAAAGGAGGGATTGTTGCGTGTCACAGTCAGAGAAATGGTAGGATCTGGTGATGACAACGCGACTGACCGTGGCGGGACACGGTGGCCGGTCCGACCAGCGACTGGATTCACCGCTCCCCGGATATTTTCACCCTAGGCCAGCGTTATCTATCACTCCCGCAGCACGAATCTCCCAGGCGAGCGTGAATTGCGGCAGAAGATCACCAGCGTCAGGTTCACGGCATAGGAGATCTTTCCGGTCAGTATACCATGGCTATCTTCATCAGTCCCTCTGTCTTAGCGACTTACAGGGCTTTGTTCTCCAATTTTTGTGTGACAACTTACTCACCTGCCTGTATCAAAGTTGTTGTCCAATGTACCAGCTAAAACTTTGGTACAAAGACCTTGCTCAAACATCCACTAATTCCCTTGCAATTTGATCTCAAAGTTCATCCGATTTCACTGTTGGTCAAGATTCAGTCTTCATTGATGACTGACAGCCCAACATCAGACCCAATTATCTCCCATTTTCATATAGCATCAGTGCTTAGTCTCTTAATCAAAATTGTACCCCTAACATAGCTCTACAAATTTTATGTATTGACCTAGGGAAAAATCCTCATGAATTTAGAAATACAAAGCTCCAAAGTTGGCTTAATCTCACTGAAATTCAGACTTAGCCACAAAGGTGTCCTTAGGACTTTTTTGCAATTAAGTCCAATTTGATCCACATAACTTGAAAATCCTCCAATGTAAAAGTTGCTTGGTTTTTGATGTTCTACCACTTTGATATTTACATTTTGGTCCAAAAGTGTATAGAATTTGAATTCACCCCCTAGGGGTACAAATTAAAGGTTTTCTAGGGTTTCTTTTAGGGTTTTGAGCACTCTAGGGTTTTTGTGCCACTTAAGTTCATCACTCTTGATCTCTTTTGAATATTTCCAATGAATTTTGAGATTTTACTCACTTTGGCTTACTATTATCCACATGCCCTAATCCCAAGGTTAAGTACCCTACCCTAGGGTTAAGAATACTTCAAATCACCACATCACAACTTGTTTTGAAATTTTACCTAGTGGATGCATTCTAGGTGTAACCAACAAAATGAAATGTCAATGCATATGATGTCATGCTCATGTTTTAGTGCCAGTAACACCAGGGGTGTTACAAAACAAATCGAGTGGAGAACAACACAAATAAACACGACGATTTGTTTACCGAGGTTCGGTTCCAAAGAACCTAGTCCCCATTAAGGAGGCCACAAATGCCGGGTCTATTCCAACCCTTTCCCTCTCTCAATTGGACACTTAGACTGGTTGATTGTTTCTCCCTAACCACTTGGGTCACTAAGACCCTGCAAGGATCACCACACAATTAGGTGACTCTTGCTACCTTTACAAAGCACTTTAGAAGAATTAGAGTGAGAAGAAGAAGCCAATCCAAGCAACAAGAGCAACAAAAGAAACACAAATGATCCTCTCTCAAGTCACTAAGCACTTGAGTTGATTTTGGAACTTGGAGAGGTTTTCATCCTTTGATTGCGTCTTGGAGTGTATGTCTTTGATCTAGTATTGAATGTGAAGGACTGAAAAACTTGGATGGCTTGAATTGTGGTGGTTGGGGGGTATTTATAGCCCCAACCACTATTATAGTCGTTGCTATCGATGGGCACACCGGAAAGTACGGTGGTGCACCAGACATGGCACTGTTCACTATCCGGTGCTTGCCACATCAGCCGACCGTTGGGGTTTGGAGCGGTTGACCGTTGAAGTCCTTTGTCCTCTTGTGGCATCAGACAGTCCGGTGTATTCTGACTTTGCAGTTCTGACTTCGGACTTTTGCTCTATCCACTGTTCACTGTTCATCCCACTCGACCGTTGGGCGCAGTTGATCGTTGCTCGGCTGGCGCACCGGACAGTCCGGTGGCACACCGGATAGTCTGATGATTTTTAGTGGAGTGGCTCTGAGAAAACCCGTGAGCGGCCAGTTCGCGAGGTGCCTTGGCCTAGGCACCGGACAGTGTCCGGTGTGCCACTGACTACACCTATACTCGTTTTTGCTCCAAACATTGTAGAGTTCCCCAACTCATTTTATTTGTTGGTTTATGTTGAACTTTATGCACCTGAGATAAATGACAACTAGGCAAACTAGTTAGTCCACGTGGTTTGTGATGGACGTCAAACACTAAAATTTCTTTATAAGAAATGTTTAAGCCCCATTTCCCTTTTAGTTGTGGCGTAAACTGGCTTGTCGACTTGCATAGGAAAGTAGGCGGGTGGTGTCATCCTGTCTCCTCGCTTGTCTCTTCGCCTGCCTATACAGCGGGAATAGTAGAAGTCATGATGGGAGTTGCCCACGCATGGCACAGTGGGTCAATGGTCTTCGCCTCGACAACACGCGGGTTACTTACATGGCCCATGCCTTGCGGATTGCACATGTCGCCTGCATTTAATGCGGAGCACACGTCACCTACACTTGTATGAATAGGCGCGCATGCTGCCCATGCTTAATGCGGGCGACCCCATGTCAGCGGCCTATATCAAGCGACGCCAGGCAGCTTCTGCGATACACCTCGGGCCACGTGATAGCACCACACCACTTCCTGGGTGGAGAGAAGCAGTTGGGGATGCATGAAGTCGTGGGGCCCCCGGACCTCCCTTGGCTAGGGGTCCGGATGGCACTTCGAGGTCTGAGTTCCACCTGTTTCGTCCCAGACACATCACGACACCGAACCTCCCTTGGCCAGAGGTCTGGATGGCACGTAGGGGTCCGAGTCCACCCACATGGGTCTGACCACAGACTGTAGATGCCGAGTAATCCCACTGTCGGGGCATGTGATGGCATAGGTCTAAAGGCCGGTGCCCCCACCGGACCTACCTAGACTCTGAGTTAGGGTAGACTGCTCATCATCCCACGGCTATGGTAGCCATAGGGGTCCCGCTAAGACCTAGCAGGAGTGGATACTCCATATTTGGGGTACCGACAATGGCTATTTTGCCCATTTTCCTTTCAAAATAGAAGATGAGAGAGCTAATAGATAAGATCTAATAGATTAGATGAATCTAGAGTTTTTTTATGAGTTTGAGGGGGAACTTTTTGATGCTTTTAAGAGTAATTTTTGTACACAAATCATGATGATTAAAGAGTTAATTATACAAGATTAGTGTGGTAACATTGTTCATCTATCTTCGTTGGTTAATGGCATATCTACCTTTCACCTTAGATTGAATTGCTTTTTTTCAATTATTGCTGTTGTTTTGATTCATCTATAACATTGCTAAGACATCTATTTACAGATCTACGAAGTTTGGAATATTAATATTTTCTTATTATTGTTTAATTCCGAAATTACATCTTCCTTAACTTTTGTTACATATGCGAAAGCAACAATCTTGTTTCGTATATAACTTTAGATCCAAAAGTCAAATCGGCGTGATTCCAATTGGATTAGTTTCATATTTTTATCTAGCTAGTTCAGTGTAACACCCGGGCTTTAAGGAACAAAGCCAGGTGCATCTCATACATGCACCAAGAAGACAACATATATAATAACAGAGTGTATAGAGATAAATGTCACAAAACATCAGAGTATTTATTACACAGCAGAAGACTTATTACAAAATAAAACAATAAATATAAAACGAACTACGGATCGTTGGCGCCAATGTCAACTGAGAAACGCCACCTAGATCAGATCAAACTCCTCGCCTTGTGGCTCCTCCTGAACCACCTGCTCTTCTCCTGTGGGGGGGTGTGAGACAGCAAGGGTGAGCTCACACATGTTTATCGCTCAACAAGTTGTGGGGAATAATGTGGCATGAACTCACCGAAGGTGGGAGTTCATGAAGTGTGAGGCTGATCAATGAAATAGAGGCTGAAGCTGAGCATTGCTTTTAGGAGTTGGTCAAAATTTTATTAGCAGTTACTATGTGTAAGTAAATACCAAACCTTAGAAATAATAAGTAAAAGTAATAATAAAATAATCCCAAATGCAATGATATGACAAATTAAGTTTAAGTTCCATAAATTAATCATGTGAGTGTCCGAGCCGCTCATGACCGTGAGCACGGCTAGTATACCAGTTTTACACTCTACAGAGGTTGCGCACCTTTACCCACAAGTCGTGTTACCCATTTGCCACGGAGTTGATCAGACCCATACACCTCTACCAAGGAAGCGAGGCAGGGTACCACTACGAGGCCTTTACAAAGTTCCACTAGCTTCAGACTACCCGCTACAGTTTATAGGAAGCTCCAGTGCAGGAATCCCTCGCCTGACCGCCATCGCAGCAAAATCAACCCAAGGACCTCCCTATACTGACCACTCCCCTACTGCCCTTGCCCCTTTCGGGTAAGGTAGCCATCCACTAGCTTTCCTAGTTAATCAGCCAAGGGCGTCCCATTAAACCCTTGTGGTAGCACTATTTTCCCGGGTGGTTCTCCATGTTCCCATTAACATAATGATCTTATCTTGAACATAAAATAATGAACAGATAATAACAAGTATAAAAATGACTGATGAATATCTCTATACCCAAAGCCACATAAAGCAATAGCATGTACTACCCAAAAGTTTAGTAGTAAAACCAGTGGTGAAACAAGGTATAAAGATAGTCAAATCTAGGGTAACCTATTGCGTCCCAACAAAATTAACCTATGCAGATCATTATGATTAATAAGAACACGAATGGGTAAAAGAAGTGATCAAGGGCACAACTTGCCTTCAACGAGCTCCTGCTCAGCTACTTCAACCTGCTGCTCACCAGTATCCTCTATTGCTTGCTCGTCTACTCGTATCAACACAATACATACATAGTATAGCCAAAATTAACATTACACCAAACATGTAAATAATTTGCACAGTAATAATCTAGACACTAAAAAGAGATCACAGGAACTGGAATCATTAAATTTGAAGTAACAGATTTTAAGATAAGAATTTCTGAAGGTTTTATGTGTTTAATACAAGATTAAGTACTAGTATAATTCTAATGTGCTTTTCATGCCAAAACAGAGGCACTAATGGTTAGACAATAATATTATAAAAATTTAGGAACTAGAATGGACCAATTTGGAGTTCATATGCATTTTCTACAAATTAAACAAGTTCTATACATTAAAATTCTATTTCTATTTTATTTTTATCTGAATTTCGAGTTGGCTGGACTGGGCCTCAATAACCAGAAAACAACAGGGCTATGGTGCAAATATTCCTAAGACTCAGAGAGTCCCACGCGTGGACGGCGGGTTATTTTTCCTAACACAGAGGGGTTTATTTGCAAGATCAGCCGGCCGAAAGGGTAAGAAGCGATATCGGTCGTCCGATCTGAGATTAAAGGGGCAGATTAGATCTCAATTACCCTGAATTGGTACGCTACACAGATCCTTGGATCTAGATCCAGCGGTCCAGATTTTAAAATCCCGTGGCAACCCAGGATCGCCCGATCCCAATCCAACCGCCCGAATTGATCCCAACCGAACGGATGCGCGACATCTAATCTGAGCCCTCCATTAGCCGATCAACGATGTCCGCGGCGCTTTCCTCACCCGACACAGCGCTACGGCGGCGCCGCCCACAAAACACGGCGGGGTTCGCCGGAGTAAGCCCAACCTTCAATTAGGGTGCTACCTTCTATCGAACAAGGTGTTACACGACGCGAAGAGTACAAGGAATAGGATGGTGTGGTTTTCACCGGCTGGTAGTGTCCCGATGCAGGTCGACCGTGGAGGGTTACGCCGCGACGATGTTATGGCGGAGCAGCGTGTCACCGCGGAAGTCCCTGCCGTCGATGAGCAATCCCGAGCGCCCACAAAAGATAGGAGAGGGGAGAGTCACGGGAGAGACTCAGCTATAAAGCGGCAAGGAGGTGGGGTCGACCACACAACGGCAGGCGAGGTTTTCGGGCGGTTCTAACGGTGGGCGAGAGATAGAGTCTGGCAGCTGAGACGGAGAAAAGATAGGGAGGGGAGAAGACAGACCTGACTGGTGGGTCCCTGTGCTCAGCCGCATAGGAGTTTGCCGCATCGAGTGTGCGCGCGTGAGATGGGGCAGCTGACAGGGGGACCCCAGGTGTCGGCGCCCTACTGTCCTAGTGGGCTGCTGCGCGCGCATGGGGGAAAGTGGGCCGAATTCCTAGGGTTTTGGCCCAGCGACAGAGTTCTCCTTTTTCTTTTCTTTTCTGGTTTTCTTTTCCTATCTTTTCTCTATTTCTTTGATTTTAGATTTAAACCCAAATTTAGTACAAAACTTAAATACCCAAATTTGGACACTATTATGGATAAAATATTATTTACAAAATTTATTTTGTGCTATATAATATTTATCTCCCACTTTATTTATATTGTTCTCAATTCCCTACATTGCACTTTTGGATCAGATTCAAATTTCCCTCTCATGGTTATATTTCTATTTTTATTATTTTATTATCTAGTGCACAAACAAGTAAAACTCCATCATAATGCACAATTAAATAAAACTCAGCATGATGCACATATTAATTTATGTGTTATTGGTTATTTAATCCCCTTTTTGAGGGTGTTTATTCACATGTGATAGTAAGTAGAGATGGTACACCCATACAGGTAAAGGAAATATTCTCTTATCATATGATTTATAATTTGGGTATTACAAATCCTACCCCCCTTAAAAATAATCTCGTCCTCGAGATTTAAGAAGATCTAGGGAAAAGATGGGGGAAGTCTATGAGAAGCTCTTCTTCTCTCCCCCAAGTTGCTTCATCTTCTCCATGGTGACTCCATTGTACTTTGCACATCCTTATCACTTTATTTCTTGTAACTCGAGTCAAAGTGTCTAGAATCTTGATAGGGTACTCAACATAAGTCAGATCATCTTGAACACTAAGGTCTTCCATTGGTAGTTGCTCCTCATGTACCCTGAGGCACTTCTTTAGCTGGGACACATGGAATACATCATGTACATCTGACAGGTGATCGGGTAGCTTCAGTTGATATGCAACTTCTCCCACTCGCTTTAAGATCAAGAAAGGTCCAATGAAGCGAGGGGACATCTTTCCTTCAACTTTAAATCTCCTCATACCTCGGATTGGTGACACCTTCAGATACACGTGATCACCCTCCTTAAACTCCAGTAGTCTCCTTCTATTATCATCATAGCTCTTTTGCCTAGACTGTGCAACTCTCAAATTTTCTCTTATCATTCGAACTTGTTCTTCTGCCTCTTGTATAAGTTCAGGCCCAAATAACTGCCTTTCTCCAGTCTGATCCCAATACAGTGGAGTCCTGCACTTTCTGCCATATAAAGCCTCAAACGGTGACATCTTCAAACTGGCCTGGTAGCTATTATTATAAGAGAACTCCGCATATGGTAAGCTCTTATCCCAATTTCCACCATGTTTAAGAGCACAAGCTCTTAACATATCTTCCAGCACTTGATTAGTCCTCTCTGTCTGTCCATCGGTCTGAGGATGGTAGGCTAAACTAAAATTCAACTTTGTATCCAAGCTCTCATGCAACTTCTTCCAAAATCGAGAAGTAAACTGCGATCCTCGATCAGACACGATCTTCTTAGGTACTCCATGTAGACAAACTATCCGAGTCATATACAATTCTGCTAGCTTGGCTCCCGTGTAATTAGTCCTCACAGGTATGAAATGAGCCACTTTTGTCAATCTGTCCACAATTACCCAAATAGAGTCATATCCTGCTGGAGTGCGGGGTAGTCCAACAATAAAATCCATACCAATTTCTTCCCATTTCCACTCAGGAATCTTAAGCGGGTGCAATAGTCTAGCTGGTCTTTGATGTTCGGCCTTAACTCTCTGACACACATCACACTTAGCCACATGTGCAGTAACATCTCTTTTCAGTCCATACCACCAATACTTCTGTTTCAAATCCTGATACATCTTAGTGCTACCAGGGTGGATAGAGTAATCAGAATCATGGGCTTCTTTTAAAATAGTCTCATGAAGGCTATCAATCTCCGGAACACATATCCGATCTTTGAACCATATAGTACCTTGCTCATCCTCCATGAATTCCGGAACTCGACCTTCCGTAATAAGATCCTTAATCTCTTGAATTTTAGCATCACCAACCTGACCTTTACGAATCTCTTGCTCTAAGGTAGGTTCCAACTTGATGGTAACTCCTTCAGTGTGTGTAACAATTCCCAAATTGAGTCTCTCAAAATCTTTTGCTAGTTCATCGGGTAGCTGGACAACAAAAGCGGAGTGAACATGCTCCTTCCGACTCAAGGCATCTGCAACCAAATTTGCCTTGCCTGGGTGATAGTGAATCTCCAAATCATAATCCTTAATGAGCTCCAACCAACGGCGCTGCCTAAGGTTGAGATCCTTCTGAGTGAATATGTACTTCAAACTCTTATGATCCGTGTACACTTGACACTTAGTTCCCATAATGTAGTGTCTCCAAATCTTCAGTGCATGCACAACGGCTGCTAGTTCCAAGTCGTGAGTGCGGTAGTTCAATTCATGTTTCCGCAACTGACGAGACGCATAGGCGATCACGTGTCCTTCTTGCATGAGCACACATCCTAATCCTTGTCCACATGCATCACAAAAAATGTCAAATCCCTTCTGTAGATCTGGCATAATCAATACTGGAGGTGACATCAATCTCTCCTTCAATTGATCAAAGCTTCCTTGACATTTTTCATCCCACTTAAATTCTCTGCCCTTCTCCAGAAGCGAGGTCATAGGCTTGGTGATCTTAGAGAATCCTTCAATAAATCTCCGATAATATCCTGCAAGCCCCAAGAAACTACGAATCTCAGTAACTGTAGTGGGCACTCTCCACTCCATAATCTCCTTCACTTTAGCAGGATCCACTGCTATTCCCCCATTAGAAATAATATGTCCAAGGAATGGCACCTTGTCAATCCAAAACTCACACTTACTGAACTTGGCATAGAGCTGATTATCCCGTAGCTTCTGTAGCACCAACCTTAGATGTTCTTCATGATCAATTTCACTCCTAGAATAGATAAGAATATCGTCGATGAACACCACGACAAATCTGTCGAAATACTCCATAAACACCTTATTCATCAAATTCATAAAATAAGCTGGTGCATTGGTTAATCCAAATGACATAACAGTGAACTCATATAATCAATATCGGGTGGAGAAAGCCGTCTTTGGAATATCCGATGGTCTAATCTTCATCTGATGGTATCTCGATCGGAGATCAATCTTCGAGAATACCCTGGCTCCTCTCATCTGATCAAACAAATCCTCTATACGGGGTAACGGATACTTGTTCTTCACAGTAACATCATTAAGTGATCTATAGTCCACACACATCCTCTGGGATCCATCCTTCTTTTGTACAAATAGAACCGGTGCTCCCCAAGGTGAGGAACTCGGACGAATGTAACCAGCCTCTTGTAACTCCGTTAACTGCTTCTTAAGCTCCTTCAGCTCTTCTACCGACATCCTATATGGTCGCTTAGATATAGGGGCAGTTCCAGGTAGAAGATCAATCACAAACTCAACTTCCCTATCTGGTGGCATCCCTGGTAACTCCTCTGGAAAGACATCCAGAAAATCTCTAACCACCCGGATGTTGTCACCAACAAACTCCTCAGGTATAAAGAACATTGCACGCTTGGATGAGGTGGTTACTGCAATATTAACTTGAAATGTTTCTCCTTTAGGACTAGTGAGTTCTATAGTACCTCTACCACATGCTATAATGGCCTTTGCCTTCCTTAACCATGACATACCAAGAATCAGATCTATACTGCTTGCCTCTAATATTATAGCGGTAGCTCCAAATTCTCTCCCCATAATGGTTAATGTCAATCTACGTGTCATTTGATTTGCTTCAATAGACCCTTTAGGTGTAATTACTATCATTGGTTTTCTCATATTTAGCAGTGGTATTTCATTTGTGTTGGCATATTGAGCAGACATGAATGAATGTGTAGCACCAGAATCAAATAATATGGTTGCAGGAATTGCATTAACATAAAACATACCAAGTACGATGTCCGCGCCATCAGGAGTAGCATCAACACTGACTTGATTCACCCTGGCTATAGAATATCCCTTGCCAGGAGTCTGTTGCTTGTTCTTAGCTGGTGTACCAGAATTTCCCATCGGACAAGCATTAGCATAGTGCCCAATCTGACTGCACTTGAAACATGTAGGGCCGGTCTTCTGTCCTGCAGACCTCGTCGGGGTGCCAGTGGGAGTAGCCTGACGAGTAGGAGGTGTCCGTGGAGACCCCTGTGGAGCATACTAAACTAGGTGTGGTCCTCCTCCTGGACGAGTAGGTGTACCCTATGGCGAAACATATCGGGGACGAACACTACTGCTACCCTATCCCTGTGAGATAGCCTTCCTCTTCAAATCACCCAGTTGAGCACGCTTGTGTTCAATAGCAAGAGCCTTATCCAGTAGCCTCTGAAATGATGGAAATGTGTGTGCCACCAGTGCATACTGTAGGGGTCCATTAAGTCCTTCAATAAAGTGCACCTGTTTTCTTTCATCCTCAGCAACTTCCTCTGGAGCATATCTCGATAGTTGAATAAATTTATCTCTGTACTCGCTGACCGACATGTTGCCTTGCTTCAATGACAGAAACTCCTTCTTCTTGATCTTTATCAATCCAGCTGGAATATGGTAGTTCCTGAACTGTGTACTGAATTCCGCCCAAGTAATAGTATCAGCAGCATCATGGGCAGCAGTATAAGAATCCCACCAGTCAGCAGCAGGACCCGTCAGACAACCAGAAGCATAAAGAACCTTCTCCTGGTCTGAGCATTGGGCGATGTTGAGCATCTTCTCTCTTCACTTCAACCAATCATCTGCATCAAGTGGATCTGGCGAGCTAGCGAAGGTTGGTGGCTTGGCTTATAAATTCCCGGTGCTTATCACGAGGTGGAACTGGTGGTGGTGGAGGACGCAATGGTACTTGTTGTTGTTGCTGCTGTAGCTGGAATTGTTGTCGCATCTGCTGTTGCGCCCTTCTCTCCTGGCGTATCTCTTCTCTCTCCTGGCGCAACTCCTGGCGTATCTCCTCTCTTTCCTGACGCATCTCCTGGCGTTCCTGCTGCATCTGTGCACGCATATCTGCCATAGTATCCGCCATTTGCTGCATCATCCTCATCTGAGCAGCAATCAGTGGGTCAACTCCGTCTGGTGGAGGATTAGGAGGATTCATCTCTGCCGGTTGTGGCTGGGGTTGTCTATATATCTACCGAGTATGTCGATTAGGAGGCAAATCAATTCCACCACCCCGCCTGGTATTGACCATCTGAGTTAGATACATGTGGTAAGAGAATAGTAGACAAGGCAGTAATTACGAATCATGTTTCTTTGGGGGATTTATTAGCTGGGCAGTTTAAAGTTTTATCTACCATAGCTAATTCATTACCTTATAGTGGTACATACTAAGATGTCCATATATAATATCTCAATCAATCAAAGAAGCAAATCAGACATTTATCAGCAGAACAATCAAACAACGTTATTAAATATAGAAAATAGTTTTGATTTGGTCTTAGGCCTCCTATCTCTTAAAAATGTCATAGGGGTAGGGATTCCAAGGTGTGAAATCCGTCTTGTCTCAGAGTAGAAAAGGTAAGAATGATCAGAGTAGAACAGTAGAAGGTGAGACAGGATCAAGATAAGTATAGAAAGAATCAGAGTAAGGTAAGTATAGAATGAATCAGAATAAGATAAGTAGGTAAGGGTTTCGTCCATTTCTATCTAGGTTTCGTCCTACAGTCAACATTTCCTCTGATACCACTTCTGTAACACCCGGGCTTTAAGGATCAAAGCCAGGTGCATCTCATACATGTGCCAAGAAGACAACATATATAATAACAGAGTGTATAGAGATAAATGTCACAAAACATCAGAGTATTTATTACATAGCGGAAGACTTATTACAAAATAAAACAATAAATATAAAACGAACTAAGGATCGTTGGCACCAATGTCAACTGAGAAACGCCACCTAGATCAGATCAAACTCCTCGCCTTGTGGCTCCTCCTGAACCACCTGCTCTTCTCCTGTGGGGGGTGTGAGACAGCAAGAGTGAGCTCACACATGTTCATCGCTCAACAAGTTGTGGGGAATAATGTGGCATGAACTCACCGAAGGTGGGAGTTCATGAAGTGTAAGGCTGATCAATGAAATAAAGGCTGAAGCTGAGCATTGCTTTTAGGAGTTGGTCAAAATTTTATTAGCAGTTACTATGTGTAAGTAAATACCAAACCTTAGAAATAATAAGTAAAAGTAATAATAAAATAATCCCAAATGCAATGATATGACAAATTAAGTTTAAGTTCCATAAATTAATCATGTGAGTGTCCGAGCCGCTCATGACCATGAGCACGGCTAGTATACCAGTTTTACACTCTGCAGAGGTTGCGCATCTTTACCCACAAGTCGTGTTACCCATTTGCCATGGAGTTGATCAGACCCCATACACCTCTACCAAGGAAGCGAGGCAGGGTACCACTACGAGGCCTTTACAAAGTTCCACTAGCTTCAGACTACCCGCTACAGTTTATAGGAAGCTCCAGTGCAAGAATCCCTTGCCTGACCGCCATCGCAGCAAAATCAACCCAAGGACCTCCCTACACTGACCACTCCCCTACTGCCCTTGCCCCTTTCGGGTAAGGTAGCCATCCACTAGCTTTCCTAGTTAATCAGCCAAGGGCGTCCCATTAAACCCTTGTGGTAGCACTATTTTCCCGGGTGGTTCTCCATGTTCCCATTAACATAATGATCTTATCATGAACATAAAATAATGAACAGATAATAACAAGTATAAAAATGAGTGATGAATATCTCTATACCCAAAGCCACATAAAGCAATAGCATGTACTACCCAATAGTTTAGTAGTAAAACCAGTGGTGAAACAAGGTATAAAGATAGTCAAATCTAGGGTAACCTATTGCGTCCCAGCAAAATTAACCTATGCAGATCATTATGATTAATAAGAACACGAATGGGTAAAAGAAGTGATCAAGGGCACAACTTGCCTTCAACGAGCTCCTGCTCAGCTACTTCAATCTGCTGCTCACCAGTATCCTCTGTTGCTTGCTCGTCTACTCGTATCAACACAATACATACATAGTATAGTCAAAATTAACATTACACCAAACATGTAAATAATTTGCACAGTAATAATCTAGACACTAAAATGAGATCACAGGAACTGGAATCATTAAATTTGAAGTAACAGATTTTAAGATAAGAATTTCTGAAGGTTTTATGTGCTTAATACAAGATTAAGTACTAGTATAATTCTAATGTGCTTTTCATGCCAAAACAGAGGCACTAATGGTTAGACAATAATATTATAAAAATTTAGGAACTGGAATGGACCAATTTGGAGTTCATATGCATTTTCTACAAATTAAACAAGTTCTATACATTAAAATTCTATTTCTATTTTATTTTTATCTGAATTTCGAGTTGACTAGACTGGGCCTCAATAACCAGAAAACAGCAGGGCTATGGTGCAAATATTCCTAAGACTCAGAGAGTCCCAGGCGTGGACGGCGGGTTATTTTTCCTAACACAGAGGGGTTTATTTGCAAGATCAGCCGGCCGAAAGGGTAAGAAGCGATATCGGCCGTCCGATCTGAGATTAAAGGGGCAGATTAGATCTCAATTACCCTGAATCGGTACGCTACGCAGATCCTTGGATCTAGATCCAACGGTCCAGATTTTAAAATCCCGTGGCAACCCAGGATCGCCCGATCCCAATCCAACCGCCCGAATTGATCCCAATCGAACGGATGCGCGACATCTAATCTGAGCCCTCCATTAGCCGATCAACGATGTCCGCGGCGCTTTCCTCACCCGACACAGCGCTACGGCGGCGCCGCCCACAAAACACGGCGGGGGTTCGCCGGAGTAAGCCCAACCTTCAATTAGGGTGCTACCTTCTATCGAACAAGGTGTTACACGACGCGAGGAGTACAAGGAATAGGATGGTGTGGTTTTCACCGGCTGGTAGTGTCCCGATGCAGGTCGACCGTGGAGGGTTACGCCGCGGCGATGTTATGGTGGAGCAGCGTGTCACCGCGGAAGTCCCTGCCGTCGATGAGCAATCCCGAGCGCCCACAAAAGATAGGAGAGGGGAGAGTCACGGGAGAGACTCGGCTATAAAGCGACAAGGAGGTGGGGTCGACCACACAACGGCAGGCGAGGTTTTCGGGTGGTTCTAACGGTGGGCGAGAGATAGAGTCTGGCAGCTGAGACGGAGAAAAGATAGGGAGGGGAGAAGACAGACCTGACTGGTGGGTCCCTGTGCTCAGCCGCACAGGAGTTTGCCGCATCGAGTGTGCGCGCGTGAGATGGGGCAGCTGACAGGGGGACCCCAGGTGTCGGCGCCCTACTGTCCTAGTGGGCTGCTGCGCGCGCATGGGGGAAAGTGGGCCAAATTCCTAGGGTTTTGGCCCAGCGACAGAGTTCTCCTTTTTCTTTTCTTTTCTGGTTTTCTTTTCCTATCTTTTCTCTATTTCTTTGATTTTAGATTTAAACCCAAATTTAGTACAAAACTTAAATACCCAAATTTGGACACTATTATGGATAAAATATTATTTACAAAATTTATTTTGTGCTATATAATATTTATCTCCCACTTTATTTATATTGTTCTCAATTCCCTACATTGCACTTTTGGATCAGATTCAAATTTCCCTCTCATGGTTATATTTCTCTTTTTATTATTTTATTATCTAGTGCACAAACAAGTAAAACTCCATCATAATGCACAATTAAATAAAACTCAGCATGATGCACATATTAATTTATGTGTTATTGGTTATTTAATCCCCTTTTTGAGGGTGTTTATTCACATGTGATAGTAAGTAGAGATGGTACACCCATACAGGTAAAGGAAATATTCTCTTATCATATGATTTATAATTTGGGTATTACATTCAGTCATCTGTTAAATTTGGAGATCGGTCGGAGATTCTGGTCTGCAACACTTTTACTAATGTAACAGATTTATAAAAGTATATATTCAATAGGTACGTCTAGTGATTAAGAGATAGTAGGATAATTATTTTTAAGCTTCGTCAATTAATCATTCACCCTTGTGTTAGGAACACACCAGCGGAGTGTATTGATTCGACTTGATAGTAGCAATTACAGCAAGAATTACAGCAGAGAATAGTATTGGAAAAGGGATAAGGAAGGAGAGGATAACTTGAGCAGGAAGAACTTCTTATGTTTGTTCGTGTTCTCCGCTAAGCCACAACCGGAACACTAAATAGGCCACTCGGGTCCTGAAGCTGCACATTGGCTTTGCTCTTCCTCGGCTCGTCTTTGCCTTCCTGGGCCGGCCCACTTGCATCATCAGTCACACACGCATCAGCCACACACGCTTCCTGTAGACCATCCATACAGCTGCTGACATTCCTCCCTTCTTAAAAATCGGCTTGCCCTCAAGCCGATACATGCTGATTGGGCTTGGGAACCAGTACTAATGGTCTTCTCATCTTTGACAATGTAAGGCTTCTGACCCCTATTATCCACATCTATTTTTCCAATCTGCATGCTTGCTGATGCAGAACTCTTTACAACCTTCATGGACCTCGCCTTCTCAACCTTTTGATCGGCAATAGGAGCATGGCCATGTTTCTTGTTCAATTCCAGCCATTGCAGCACCATGACGATTGCACCATAAGGAATATATGTACTAGGTTCACTATAGTACATCAAAAGGACCATTACGCTGTCAGCAGGGCAGTTGAGAGTCATTAATGTGCCCAAATCAAGAAGTGCAGCAAGACTGATCAGGTGGTTTCGTTGTTGGACTATCCAAGTATTACTGAACAACAGGCAATCTCCACTTAACTTGTACAAAACAGATACGCAGACTATGAGAACAGGGACCACAACCTGGGAATTGGAATGGTATCCGAATATGTAGAGTGAGAGCACCAAGTAGCTGTCATATTGCATCTCGGGAATCATCATGTTACAGAAGCAAATGAGACGGATCAGCGTCATGCAGGCCATCAAATTCCTATGAGAATAATGTGCATCATGCTGATTTGAACTGAGCCATATGGCAAAAATAAAAGAGGTGATGCTCAGCAATATTCCCAGCACCTCACTTTGGTACCTAGAATAGCACCAAGTTGAAAGTAGCCATGTTGGAAGCATGAGCAAACTGGAACCCCACCACCTTGCAGTAGCTTCATGGGAAGCTCTAAAGGACGGCCATGGTATTGGTCGCAGTTCAGCAATGATATCTTGTCGAGGTTGAAGCGGCCACGGCGGCTTCCAACAGACAACCCAATGCATGGAACAACAATTGCTCAATGGAAAAGAAACACAACATTGAACCGAATCTTGTTGAGTTGAGATGATGACATTTGTATTGCCTCCGCATCCATTGTGACTCTTCTGCTTTTGCTCTTGAATTAGTTCACCAGCTACCAATAGAACTTGCGCATTTATATCACTGGCCATATGGCCACATCCTGTCAGTATCACACAACCACATAGATTGGCAATGACACATCCCTCTGGTAAGGAACCACTAGTGACACCCATATGTGTTGGCTCCAAACAAACCGCACACTGCTCATTCTTCTTGAGCTTGCATAATTCTGCAACCAATAATGAAACTTCATTGGTGTAGTAAATTTTCAGTGCTGACCCAGTGACTAACTTGACCAAGCGCAAATCCAAGCACTCAAACTCCATAAGTGGAGGCCATGGTTGCTTGATATGCACTATATTTAGAGCAAAAAATTCCTCACACACTTTCAGAACAGCATGTGTGGCATTGGTTGCAGAACAGAACCAAACAACAGCATCATCAACTGAGGTTGCATCGATGAAAATAGCAGTGAAAAACCTTGGTTGGATGTGGTCCACAATGTCCCAGGGTAAGATGATGAATGGACATAACTCATTGATCCCATAAAAGAGGCCATCATCAACGTTGTTGGCTACCAGCACAATCTCTTTTCCAACAGTGTAGTAGCCACGGGCAAAATTGTTAGTTGTGTCCTCCATCTTTATGAGTACCACAAAGGAGATCTTCTCAGCAGCGAACTGTATCTCTTCACCCTTGAAGTTGACTAATATCATGGGTTTGTCACCAGGGCCTGGAATGACCTTGCACGGCCATAGCTTCATCTCACTCGGCACTGACGGTTCAGAGAACCTCCGGCTGATCGAACGCTTGGCTAATTGGAAGCAGGTGTTCATCTCTAGCATGGGCCGATCGCTCCAGTTGCTGCGCAGGCGTGGGTTGAGGTGCAGTATCCGAAGCAGGTCCTCGTCGACGATAGCGCGCAGGCCGCACAACGCCCCCACGAACTGCACCACCAGCACTGTCCCGTTGTCTGTACTATTTCGCTCCACAGAGCTGTAGTCATTGAAGATGGGCCTAGTGAACGCACTGGTTGTCAGTGAAGTGGCAGGGTTGGGGACGGAGTAAGCGTCGTAGTTGAGGACCGTCGTCAAACACTTGGTGGGCAAGGTGTGGAAGACCTCATCCTCCTCGCAGTAGGCGCGCCCCAGCAGATGGTGATGGGCGAGGGGCTTCAGCAGCCAGTCGTCGAGCGCGGGGGCCCTGCTGGCAGCGTCGCGGATGGTGGGGCTGCGGTGGCCCATCACGCTTCTGCTGCGCGTCAACTCGAACTCCTGGAGGGCGGCGAGGTCACGGTGGGTGAAACAGGTGAGGCGGGCGAGCGCGGGAACGACGCCTGAGATCTCGTTGTGGAAGAAGGGAGCATGGCCTTCCTCAGGGCGAGCTGCGCGGCCTGCACGTCCTCGGAGTCGCGACGGAGGCTGCCGAGGTAGAGCAGGTGGCGGAGGTCCCTCGCGCGGTGGAGCGCACGGAAGCAGATGTAAGCGAGCAACGCGGCCGGGAAGAACGAGATCTGGACCTTGTGGCACCGCTGCTCCTCTAGGTCGGCCAGCCTCTGCGTCTCTCTGTTGCCTCTCGTCGAAGCACCCACCCCAGTCGTCGGCGACGACGGATGGCGCCGTGCAATATTGCTCGCCGTCGTCGAAGCATCCGCCCCAGTTGTCGGCGATGACGACGGCCCCAACGGTCGCAGCCCGGGTGGGCGGCGCGCGGGCAGATGCGTCGGAGGAGGGGTGGTTGACGCTGGGCGGGGTGGGCGGTTGGTCGATGTACGCGGCAGACGAGAAGCGTCGGTCCCAGCGAGTCTCCCACTCGTCGAACCTCCTGTTGAACTCGTCGAGGATGAGCTTGACGTCGAGAGTCATGGCGTTGACAAATTGAAGCCGAGGATCGAACGACTCTGATACCACTTGTTAGGAACACACCAGCGGAGTGTATTGATTCGACTTGATAGTAGCAATTACAGCAAGAATTACAGCAGAGAATAGTATTGGAAAAGGGATAAGGAAGGAGAGGATAACTTGAGCAGGAAGAACTTCTTATGTTTGTTCGTGTTCTCCGCTAAGCCACAACCGGAACACTAAATAGGCCACTCGGGTCCTGAAGCTGCACATTGGCTTTGCTCTTCCTCGGCTCGTCTTTGCCTTCCTGGGCCGGCCCACTTGCATCATCAGTCACACACGCATCAGCCACACACGCTTCCTGTAGACCATCCATACAGCTGCTGACACCTTGTGATTGTCTATTCTATTGCGTCATACCAACAAGATTGAGGGGAAAACTCTAAACCCTAAACACTAAACCCAGTGAAAAAGGGAAATGTGAGCAAGTCTTGAGGGGAAAAAAACTCACTTCGTCTTTTGTTGAAATATTCACACGCGTTTTAAAACATTAGATTGAAACAAATAAACACACCTCTATAACGACATTTTCTTGACGTACAAAGAATCTAACGATCGAACCGCTTAAAGTATCTAAATAGTCTAGAGAGACATTCTCTTGACGTACGAAGAATCTAACGAACCGATGGAGATAGGCTGCCGTCTGACTGTTTTTTTTTTTTTGTGTGTGTGTGTGTCCTGACATGATGGCAGACAATAAAATATTGGAAACGGTGTGCGATAAATGTGTCGTTATGTGGAATTTAACTAGAAAATGTTGGTAGTGTTTCAACGCGCGCGAGAGGTCTTGTAGAGATGCTGATCGTTGTCCAACCATGCTCCCGTCCAATGCAGTAATGACCTGGTGGATGGAACTACACGTCAAGTCGCGGAGTTGTTTAATTAAATTTATAAAAAAAGATTTGTAATGTTTATACCACTAATAAATTTATTATAAAAATGGATACTAGGATCTATCGAATAATATAATACTGATTATGTATTGACAAGTATTAATATTTTCGTGTGTGTATTTAATTAATTAAAGTTAATAAAATTGTTGATACACAACAGCTGTTTTAGGACAGATAGAGCGAATACATATACAGCACGTTGCTGAATAACAATTCGTTGCTTTGCTTTCAGTAACTTTCTGGTACAATGCATATCGTCATTTGTCAGCTTTCAGTGAAAATCGATCTCTGGGGAAATTCAGCCAGCGGCGTATCTGCTGTTTGGCAGCAAGTGAGCGTGACTAGAGTAGTGTTGGATTGTCGGACACAACTCACAAGCAGGTTATATATACATTTAGGGCGGATTTAGCAATATGGATAATGGAGAGCATTGAAGCGTTAAATAGTGAGAGATTCTAGTCTCCTTAGGGCTAGTTTGTGAACCCTATTTTTATAAGGGATTTTTTTTTCTCATGGAAAAATGAACTAATTTCTCTTAAGAAAATGAAAATCACATAGAAAATTAAGGTTCCTAAACTAGCCCTTAATCTCTTTCATTCCACTTACTTCCAAACAAGCTCTTATAGTCCAACCTAGTGTTAGTATAGTGAGGTATGTGTAAAAATTAGTAGTACATGGCATCACCCACATCGAGATCACATTTTATCCCCCTTTCCCTTTCCATGGACAAGCTGTATGCTAGGATCAATTTTTGTGGGGTGATAGGTAATAACATGCCAAATTTTATTAGGAAAGCACCGTGAGATATTTCTATTTTTATGTGTCTTTATCTCTCAAAAGTCAAATCTACGAAACTAATGGCACATACTATTTTTCTAAACAGTTTCGTGCTAAAAGTTAGGATAACAAGTCATATCTGAAACATTCATAGGAATCCGAAGGTTCTTCGGTTACTGATCTCGAGCCATGCCTTGTCTCATAACCAAGACACGTCTATGAGTCAGTTTTATTAGGCAGGTGGTGCAAAGCTTTGAGAAGGTTTCTTCGAGGTTATTTATGTGGTTTATTAATGTCGGCATTCCGAGACAGGGGGGTCCCTGAGCCGACGAGTGAATGTCGCCGCGTGCTCCAGCCTAGATGGGTCGAGCGCGAGGGCGAGCGCGAAGGGGGGAGAGCGAGGCGGCCGGAGACCGGCGTGAGAGAGGTGGGAATCCCGCGGCCTTCGTGTTCGTCCCGCGCCCAGGTCGGGTGCGCTTGCAGTAGGGGGTTACAAGCGTCCACGCGGGAGAGGGAACGAGCGGCCTCCAGCGAGCGCCTGTTCTCGTCCTCGTCCCCGCGCGGCCAACCCTCTCTAAGAGGGCCCTGGTCCTCCCTTTTATAGGCGCAAGGAGAGGATCCAGGTGTACAATGGGGGGTGTAGCAGAGTGCTACGTGTCTAGCGGAGGGGAGCTAGCGCCCTAGGTACATGCCGTTGTGGCAGCCGGAGAGATCTTGGCACCCAGCTGGTGTGATGTCGTGGCTGTCGGAGGAGCGATGGAGCTTGGCGGAGGGACAGCTGTCGGAGCGGTTGAGTCCTTGCTGACGTCCTCTTGCTTCCGTAAGGGGGCTGAGAGCCGCCGTCGTCGCAGAGCATGCGGGGCGCTATCATTGCCTATCTGGCGGAGCGAGCCAGATGGGACGCCGGTCTTGTTCCCCGCGGCCCGAGTCAGCTCGGGGTAGGGTGATGATGGCGCCTCCTGTTGACGTGGTTGGTCTGCGCCCTAGGTTGGGCGATGTGGAAGCTCCTCCGAAGTCGAGGTCGAGTCCGAGCCCCCGGGTCGGGCGAGGCGGAGATTGCCGGCTGGTGTCGGGGCGGAGTCCGAGCCCCGGGGTCGGGCGAAGTGGAGTTCGTCGTCTTCTGGGGTCGAGCCCAAGTCCGAGCCTTGGGTCGGGCGAGGCGGAGATCGTCGTCTTCTGGGGCCGAGCCCAAGTCCGAGCCCTGGGTCGGGCGAGGCAGAGATCGTTGTCTTCTGGGACTTAGCCTGAGTCCGAGCCCTGCGTCGGGCAGAGTTCGTCGTCTTCCGGGACTTAGCCCGAGTCCGAGCCCTGGGTCGGGCGGAGTTCGCCGTCTTCCGGGACTTAGCCCGAGTCCGAGCCTTGGGTCGGGCGGAGTTCGCCGTCTTCTGGGACTTAGCCCGAGTCCGAGCCCTGGGTCGGGCGGAGTTCGTCGTCTTCTGGGACTTAGCCCGAGTCCGAGCCCTGGGGTCGGGCGAGGCGGAGCTTCCTATGGAGCCTTCGGCCAGGCCTGACTGCCTGTCAGTCTCACTCTGTCAAGTGGCACCGTAGTCGGAGTGGCGCAGGCGGCGCTGTCCTTCTGTCAGGCCGGTCAGTGGAGCGGCAAAGTGACGACGGTCACTTCGACTCTGCCGGCTGGGGGGCGTGCGTCAGGATAAAGGGGTCAGGCCACCTTTGCATTAAATGCTCCCGCGGCTTGGTCGGTCGGTGCGGCGATTTGGTCAGGGTTGCTTCTTAGCGAAGGCAGGGCCTCGGGCGAGCCGGGAATATGTTCGCCGCTGAAGGGGGGCCTCGGGCGAGATGGAAATCGTCCGGGGTCGGCTGCCCTTGTCCGAGGCTAGGCTCGGGCGAGGCGTGATCGTGTCCCTCGAATGGACTGATCCCTGACTTAATCGCACCCATCAGGCCTTTGCAGCTTTGTGCTGATGGGGGTTACCAGCTGAGAATTAGGAGCCTTGAGGGTACCCCTAATTATGGTCCCCGACAGTAGCCCCCGAGCCTCGAAGGGAGTGTTTGCACTCGCTTGGAGGCTTTCATCGCACTTTTTTGCAAGGGGACCAGCTTTTCTCGGTTGCGTTTTGTTCCGGTGGGTGCGCGCGAGCGCACCCGCCGGGTGTAGCCCCCGAGGCCTCGGAGGAGTGGTTTCACTCCTTTGAGGTCTTAATGCCTCGCGTAATGCTTCGGCTGGTCTGGTCGTTCCCTCATGCGAACTGGCCGTAGCCCAGGTGTACGGTCGGGTCCCAAGTTCTCGGGATGGTATGTTGACGCTGTCAACGGTTCGGCCGGAGCCAGGTTTGCGAGAGCAGCCCCCGAGCCTCTGCACAGAGCGAGAGGGCGGTCAGGGGTAGACTCGGCTTTTTTACATACGCCCCTGCGTCGCCTTTCCGCAAGGAGGAGGGGGGGAAAGCGCCATGTTGCCCTCGATGGGCGCCGAACATGGTGTCTCCGTTGAGCTGCAAGCGGGTGATCCGAGTGGACGTCCGTGCCCCGTTCGTTAGGGGTCGGCTAGGGGCCCAGAGGCACGCCCAAAAGTACCTGCGGGTGATCTGCCAGACCCGGTCCCCTGGTGACGGGGTCCGAGGGCTCGATGCCTCCCTCTAATGGGATTCTGTTACAAGATCATTCCCGCTGGTCTTGGAAATGTCCTAGGGTACCTCGGGAGCGCAGCCCTGAAAGGGAAATGTGCCCTTGGGCCATTTCTAAGTATTTTGGTGATTTAGTGCCCAACACATGTGCTTAATTGTAAAATGGGACAAAGTACAAATCATGGAGAAAAGGTATGTTTCTAATCCTTAGTACATTGGTTTTGTGTACTAATATATTTGTCTAAGTGTTAGAAACAGAAAAGGAGATGAAAAGAAAAGAGGAGAAAGTCTTGGCTGTGTGCAGCCAAGACCCAGCTCGGCCTGGAGCACCGGACTGTCCGGTGTGCACCGGACAGTGTCCGGTGCGCCAGGCTGCCTCGGCTCGAACTGGCCGCTCTCGGGAATTCGCCGACGGCGTACGGCTAAAATTCACCGGACTGTCCGGTGTGCACCGGACTGTCCGGTGAGCCAACGGTCGGCTAGGGCCAACGGTCGGCCGCGCGATCAGCGCGCGACACGTGGCCGGGCCAACGGTCGGGAAGGAACACCGGACTGTCCGGTGTGCACCGGACATGTCCGGTGCGCCAACTGAGCGCAGATCTGGAGCAGCCAGCAACGGTCAGAAGTGCTGTTTTTGGAAACAAATCGGGCACCGGACAGTGTCCGGTGTGCACCGGACTGTCCGGTGCGCCACGAGACAGAAGGCAAAGATGGCCTTCCAGATTTGTTCCCAACGGCTCCTAGCTGCCTTGGGGCTATAAAAGGGACCCCTTGGCGCATGGAGGAAGCACACAAGCATTCCTTGAGCACTCTTGATCACTCAAACATCAATCTTGCGCACTTGTTTGAAATTCTAGTGATTTGAGCTCTGTTCTAGTGTGTTAGCCTCTTGAGCTCAAGTCTGGGTTTTGTGTGTGCGTATTCGCTGTGATCTTTGTGTTGTGTGTGAGTTGCTAATCCCTCCCTTACTCCGTGATTCTTTGTGAACATCTTTTGTAAGGGCGAGAGGCTCCAAGTTGTGGAGATTCCTCGCAAACGGGATTGAGATAAGAACAACAAAACACCGTGGTATTCAAGTGGGTCTTTGGACCGCTTGAGAGGGGTTGATTGCAACCCTCGTCCGTTGGGACGCCACAACGTGGAAGTAGGCAAGCATTGGCTTGGCCGAACCACGGGATAAACCACCGTGTCCCTCTGTGCTTGATTCTTGTGGTATTGTGTTTTGTTGAAGACTTCACCTTAGCCACTTGGCATTAACTGTGCTAACGCTTAACAAGTTTTTGTGGCTTAAGTTTGAAGTTTTTACAGGATCACCTATTCACCCCCCCCCCCCTCTAGGTGCTCTCAATTGGTATCAAAGCCGTTCTATTCACAAAGGGACTAACCGCCCGAATAGATGGATCCTAAGGGGAAGGGTATAGTGATCAACAAAAGAGAGAAGAAGAAGCAATACAAGAAGGCAAAAGGCGAGGCGCATCTAGGAAAGGAGTGGGACTCGGATTGCTCCTCCTCCGACTCCGACAACGAAGGACTCGCCGCCACTGCCTTCAACAAATCGGCTCTCTTCCCCAACGAGCGTCTCACTTGCCTTATGGCAAGGGAGAAGAAGGTGAGTATTCAAGACTCCACTTATGCTTCATCTAGTGATAGTGAGTCTAGTGATGATGACATAGATTATTCCTGCTTGTTCAAGGGCTTAGATAGATCTAAGATAGAGAAAATCAATGAATTAATTAATGCATTGAATGAAAAGGATAGGCTTTTAGAAAAGCAAGAAGATTTATTGTATGATGAACATGATAAATTTGTAGAGGCACAAAAATCATATGCTTTAGAAGTGAAAAGAAATGAAATGCTTTCTAGTGAAATATCTTCCTGTCATGAAACCATTTCTACCTTAAGAAGTGTTAATATTGATTTAAGTGCTAAACTAGAAGTAGCTAGTAAATCAAATTCTTGTGTTGAACATGTTGAAATTTGTACTAGGTGTAAGAATTTTGATGTTAATGCTTGTAGTGAACACCTAGTTCTAATTTCCAAATTAAATGATGAAGTGGCTAGTCTTAATGCCCAACTTAAGACTAGCAAGAATGAAGTTAATAAAATAAAATTTGCAAGGGATGCCTACACAGTTGGTAGACACCCCTCAATTAAGGATGGGCTTGGCTTCAAGAGGGAAGCCAAGAACTTAACAAGCCATAAGGCTCCCGTCTTCGTCAAGGAGAAAGGGAAGGCCCCTATGGCTAATAGTGCTAAAAAGAACCATGCTTTTATGTATTATGATAGGAGACATGCTAGAAGTGCTTATAATCATTTTGATTCACATGTTTATGATTCTCATGCCATGTTTGCCTCTAGTTCCTCTTATAAGCATGATAGGAGGAATGTTGTATATATGCCTAGGAGAAATATTGCTCATGTGCCTAGAAAGAATGTTATTCATGCTCCTAGAAAATTAGTGAATGAACCTTCTACCATTTATTATGCTTGTAATGCTCCCTTTGCTATTTGTAGAAAGGGAAAGAAGGTTGTTGCTAGGAAATTAGGGGCTAGATGTAAGGGAGATAAAACTTGCATCTGGGTCCCTAAGAATATTTGTGCTAACCTTGCAGGACCCAACATGAGTTGGGTACCTAAGACCCAAGCCTAAATTTGCCTTGCAGGTTTATGCATCCGGGGGTTCAAGCTGGATTATCGACAGCGGATGCACAAACCATATGACGGGGGAGAAGAAGATGTTCACCTCCTACGTCAAAAGTAAAGATTCCCAAGATTCAATTATATTCGGTGACGGGAATCAAGGCAAGGTAAAAGGGCTAGGTAAAATTGCAATTTCTAATGAGCATTCTATATCAAATGTATTCTTAGTGGAGAGTCTTGGATATAACTTGCTATCTGTTAGTCAATTATGTCAAATGGGATATAATTGCTTATTTACGAATGTAGATGTGTCTGTCTTTAGAAGATGTGATGGTTCACTAGCTTTTAAGGGTGTACTAGACGGCAAGCTTTATTTAGTTGATTTTGCAAAAGAAGAGGCCGGTCTAGATGCATGCTTAATGGCTAAGACTTGCATGGGCTGGCTGTGGCATCGCCGCTTAGCACATGTGGGGATGAAGAACCTCCACAAGCTTCTAAAGGGGGAACACGTAATAGGTCTAACAAATGTGCATTTCGAAAAGGATAGACCTTGTGCAGCTTGTCAAGCAGGGAAACAGGTGGGAGGAGCACATCACAGCAAGAACGTGATGACCACGTCAAGACCCCTGGAGCTGCTACACATGGATCTCTTCGGACCCGTCGCCTATCTAAGCATAGGAGGGAGTAAGTATGGTTTAGTTATTGTTGATGACTTTTCCCGCTTCACTTGGGTATTCTTTTTGCAAGATAAGTCTGAAACCCAAGGAACCCTCAAGCGCTTCCTCAGGAAAGCTCAAAATGAGTTTGAGCTCAAGGTGAAGAAGATAAGGAGCGACAACGGGTCCGAGTTCAAGAACCTTCAAGTGGAGGAGTTTCTTGAGGAGGAAGGGATCAAGCACGAGTTCTCCGCTCCCTACACACCACAGCAAAATGGTGTGGTAGAGAGGAAGAACAGGACGCTAATCGATATGGCGAGGACGATGCTTGGAGAGTTCAAGACCCCCGAGTGCTTTTGGTCGGAAGCCGTGAACACGGCTTGCCACGCCATCAACAGGGTCTACCTTCATCGACTCCTCAAGAAGACTTCGTATGAGCTACTAACCGGTAACAAACCCAATGTATCTTATTTTCGTGTATTTGGGAGCAAATGCTACATTCTAGTGAAGAAGGGTAGAAATTCTAAGTTTGCTCCCAAAGCTGTAGAAGGGTTTTTATTAGGTTATGATTCAAATACAAAGGCGTATAGGGTCTTCAACAAATCATCGGGTTTGGTTGAAGTCTCTAGCGACGTTGTATTTGATGAGACTAATGGCTCTCCAAGAGAGCAAGTTGTTGATTGTGATGATGTAGATGAAGAAGATGTTCCGACGGCCGCTATACGAACCATGGCGATTGGAGACATTCGGCCACAGGAACAGGATGAACGTGATCAACCTTCTTCCTCAACTACGGTGCATCCCCCACCTCAAGACGATGAACAGGTTCATCAAAAGGAGGCGTGTGATCAAGGGGGAGCACAAGACGATCAAGTGATGGAGGAAGAAGCGCAACCGGCACCTCCAACCCAAGTTCGAGCGATGATTCAAAGGGATCATCCCGTCGACCAAATTCTGGGTGACATTAGCAAGGGAGTAACTACTCGATCTCGATTAGTTAATTTTTGTGAGCATTACTCTTTTGTTTCCTCTATTGAGCCTTTCAGGGTAGAGGAGGCCTTGCTAGATCCGGACTGGGTGTTGGCCATGCAGGAGGAACTTAATAACTTCAAGCGCAACGAAGTTTGGACGCTGGTGCCTCGTCCCAAGCAAAATGTTGTGGGAACCAAGTGGGTGTTCCGCAACAAACAAGACGAGCACGGAGTGGTGACAAGGAACAAGGCTCGACTTGTGGCAAAAGGTAATGCCCAAGTCGCAGGTTTGGACTTTGAGGAGACTTTTGCTCCTGTGGCTAGGCTAGAGTCTATTCGTATCTTGCTAGCATATGCCGCTCACCATTCTTTCAGGTTGTACCAAATGGATGTGAAGAGCGCATTCCTCAACGGGCCAATAAAGGAAGAGGTGTACGTGGAGCAACCCCCTGGCTTCGAGGATGAGCGGTACCCCGACCATGTGTGTAAGCTCTCTAAGGCGCTCTATGGACTTAAACAAGCCCCAAGAGCATGGTATGAATGCCTTAGAGATTTCTTACTTGCTAATGCTTTCAAGGTTGGGAAAGCCGATCCAACTCTCTTTACAAAGACATGTGATGGTGATTTGTTTGTATGCCAAATTTATGTCGATGACATAATATTTGGGTCTACTAATCAAAAGTCTTGTGAAGAGTTTAGCAGGGCGATGACGCAGAAATTCGAGATGTCGATGATGGGCGAGTTGAACTACTTCCTTGGGTTCCAAGTGAAGCAACTCAAGGACGGCACCTTCATCTCCCAAACGAAGTACACGCAAGATCTGCTGAAGCGGTTTGGGATGAAGGACGCCAAGCCCGCAAAGACTCCGATGGGAACCGACGGACACACCGACCTCAACAAAGGAGGTAAGTCCGTTGATCAAAAAGCATACCGGTCAATGATAGGATCTCTACTTTATTTATGTGCTAGTAGACCGGATATTATGCTTAGCGTATGCATGTGTGCTAGATTTCAATCCGATCCTAAGGAGTGTCACTTGGTGGCGGTGAAGCGAATTCTTAGATATTTAGTCGCTACGCCTTGCTTCGGGATCTGGTATCCAAAGGGGTCTAACTTTGACTTAATTGGGTACTCAGATTCCGACTATGCTGGATGTAAGGTCGATAGGAAGAGTACATCGGGGACGTGCCAATTCTTAGGAAGGTCCCTGGTGTCATGGAATTCCAAGAAACAAACCTCCGTTGCCCTATCCACCGCTGAGGCCGAGTACGTTGCCGCAGGACAGTGTTGTGCGCAACTACTTTGGATGAGGCAAACCCTCAGGGACTTTGGCTACAATCTGAGCAAAGTCCCACTCCTATGTGATAATGAGAGTGCTATCCGCATAGCGGAAAATCCTGTTGAGCACAGCCGCACAAAGCACATAGACATCCGGCATCACTTTTTGAGAGACCACCAGCAAAAGGGAGATATCGAAGTGTTTTATGTTAGCACCGAGAACCAGCTAGCCGATATCTTTACCAAGCCTTTAGATGAGAAGACCTTTTGCAGGCTGCGTAGTGAGCTAAATGTCTTAGATTCGCGGAACTTGGATTGAATTGTAGCATACATGTATTTATGCCTTTGATCATGTTCATTCTGCATTTTGTTGCTTATTATGGTGCTCAAGTTGTACAAACACTCCCTGGACCTCACAAGTCCGTTGCAAAGTGATGCACATGTTTAGGGGGAGATGTGTTACAACTTGACCCTTTGAGACTAACCATATGTTGAGTGTGTCTGATTTAGTCTCAAAGGAGAATTGAAAGGGAAAAGGTGGACTTGGACCATGCAAGACTTCCACTGCACTCCGATGAGGGGTAACTCATTCCAAGTTCATCTCATGACCTCTTATTGCCATTTGCTCTTAATTGACGATTTTGGTGAGGCAATGGGGTTAAAGGGCCACAATTGATCCCGTTTTGGTGCTTGATGCCAAAGGGGGAGAAAATAAAGGCCAAAGCAATAAATGGATCAGCTACCACTTGAGAGTTTTTGAAAATAGTAGAATAGAGCGTTTGGTTTATCAAAACTCTTTTGATGTCTCTCTTGTCAAAAGTTGGCTTCTTGTGGGGAGAAAGGGGGAAAAAGGGGGAGTTTTTGAAATTCTTGATCAATCTCTTTTTGAATGACTCTCTTTATGCTTAAACATGTGTGTTTAACTTAGAGATAGAGATTTGTGGTTGATTTGCAAAAACAAACCAAGTGGTGGCAAAGGATGATCCATATATGCCAAAATTGAATAACACTTAAATTTATGTTATTTGAATTGAGTTTGCACTTGTTCTAGTGGCTTTATGAAATGTTGGCATAAATCACCAAAAAGGGGGAGATTGAAAGGGAAATGTGCCCTTGGGCCATTTCTAAGTATTTTGGTGATTTAGTGCCCAACACATGTGCTTAATTGTAAAATGGGACAAAGTACAAATCATGGAGAAAAGGTATGTTTCTAATCCTTAGTACATTGGTTTTGTGTACTAATATATTTGTCTAAGTGTTAGAAACAGAAAAGGAGATGAAAAGAAAAGAGGAGAAAGTCTTGGCTGTGTGCAGCCAAGACCCAGCTCGGCCTGGAGCACCGGACTGTCCGGTGTGCACCGGACAGTGTCCGGTGCGCCAGGCTGCCTCGGCTCGAACTGGCCGCTCTCGGGAATTCGCCGACGGCGTACGGCTAAAATTCACCGGACTGTCCGGTGTGCACCGGACTGTCCGGTGAGCCAACGGTCGGCTAGGGCC
This sequence comes from Zea luxurians, assembly GCA_029449295.1. Taxonomy (NCBI): domain Eukaryota; kingdom Viridiplantae; phylum Streptophyta; class Magnoliopsida; order Poales; family Poaceae; genus Zea; species Zea luxurians. Next base: position 14,798,015 of record JAOPSE010000002.1, read on the forward strand.
AACGGTCGGCCGCGCGATCAGCGCGCGACACGTGGCCGGGCCAACGGTCGGGAAGGAACACCGGACTGTCCGGTGTGCACCGGACATGTCCGGTGCGCCAACTGAGCGCAGATCTGGAGCAGCCAGCAACGGTCAGAAGTGCTGTTTTTGGAAACAAATCGGGCACCGGACAGTGTCCGGTGTGCACCGGACTGTCCGGTGCGCCACGAGACAGAAGGCAAAGATGGCCTTCCAGATTTGTTCCCAACGGCTCCTAGCTGCCTTGGGGCTATAAAAGGGACCCCTTGGCGCATGGAGGAAGCACACAAGCATTCCTTGAGCACTCTTGATCACTCAAACATCAATCTTGCGCACTTGTTTGAAATTCTAGTGATTTGAGCTCTGTTCTAGTGTGTTAGCCTCTTGAGCTCAAGTCTGGGTTTTGTGTGTGCGTATTCGCTGTGATCTTTGTGTTGTGTGTGAGTTGCTAATCCCTCCCTTACTCCGTGATTCTTTGTGAACATCTTTTGTAAGGGCGAGAGGCTCCAAGTTGTGGAGATTCCTCGCAAACGGGATTGAGATAAGAACAACAAAACACCGTGGTATTCAAGTGGGTCTTTGGACCGCTTGAGAGGGGTTGATTGCAACCCTCGTCCGTTGGGACGCCACAACGTGGAAGTAGGCAAGCATTGGCTTGGCCGAACCACGGGATAAACCACCGTGTCCCTCTGTGCTTGATTCTTGTGGTATTGTGTTTTGTTGAAGACTTCACCTTAGCCACTTGGCATTAACTGTGCTAACGCTTAACAAGTTTTTGTGGCTTAAGTTTGAAGTTTTTACAGGATCACCTATTCACCCCCCCCCCTCTAGGTGCTCTCAAGCCCGAGCCTTGGTTATGTATCGAACGTACCCATGGTCATCCCTCGCTCGGCGTCTGAGGCGGCTGTGAACCCTTCGGGGGCCAGCCTTCGAACCCCTGATCAGTAATGGGCGCAGAGCCCGAGTAGCCTGAGGCGGCCGTGGAACCCTTTCGAGGGGCCGGCCTTCGAACCTCTGACCAGTAGTGGGTGTAGGGCCCACGCGATCTGAGGCGGCTGTCGAACCCTTCCGGGGGGCCAGCCTTCGAACCTCTGATCAGTAGGGGGGCTCGGAGCCTGGTTCCTTCTCGGGGAAGGATCCTTTTCGGGGTATCCCCCTTTCCCGGTCCCTGTTGCAAGAGAGAGAAAGAGGAAAAAAGGAAAAGGATACGAAATCGAACGACGCGGCGTACCTTTTTTGACGCGGTCATTACGGCGAAGGCGAAGCGTCGCTCGCTTCTCCTGCCAGAGGCGCCGCGTGTCCCGCCGTGGAGTTGATGCGACGGGGCGAGTAGTTCGCAGGGTAGCCGTTGCGCGTGCGTGAGCCATTCGAGGAACGGGTCACGGGCGCGCTGTCTTCACGCCGTGAGAGAGGGTTCTCTCGCTGCCCCCGGATGGGATGTAAGCTTGGCTGACGACGTGACCGCTGCACCTGCCCGCCTGCCACCGCCATTACTGCCGGCCCGTCTTCGGCCGTATTGACCGTCGCGCCAGGCTGGAGCCGCTGGGTCGCGCGCCGGGTCGCCTCGAGTCGAGGTATTGGTTCCGCAGTCGAGGAGGCGCGATAGTGGCGCAAGTGGCGGTGCTGTTGCATGCACGAAGCATTCGGAGCGCCGGTTGCATGACGCGTGGGCCTGGGCCTCCATGCCGGGTGTGTTGGGAGTCGGAGAAGCGCGCCCACTTGGCGCGGTCGCATGCCGCCTGCATGGCTGCCCACCCTTTCGCCCGCTGGTCTGGGCAAATGTGGAGGGTCGCTTGTAACCGCTGGGCGGTTGCACGCACCGCGCGCGGCGGTTTGGCTTCTTCTGCTCTGAGCCGGCTTGCATGATGTGTGGGACCCAGCCCCCGCGCCGCAGGGGAGGACCTTGGAGTGTGTTGGAGAAGACTCAACCCGTGATGGCTGGGGACGCAAGTAGGGAGAGCCGCCTTTAAAAGGAAGGCGATCCCCTTGGAAGGCGACCATGTCTTCGCCCTCCCTTACGCATCGCGTCTTTCCGCCTTCCAAGCCCCCGGATGGGGGATATCCGCCGTCTTTCTGCCTCGTCGTTGGAGGAAACACAACTCCGCGAGAGTTGGTACCTTTCAGCCATCGTTCGGCTTCAAGGATTTTCATCAGCTAGCCCGGCTGCTCCCCCTCGCCAGGGGTCACCTAAGACGGTGACCACCAGCCCCTGGATGGGGAGGAGCAAGCTAGGCTGTGATCTTTGCCCCGCCCCCAGCTGGTCTTCATCATCCCTGCTGGGGCGGGGCCCGGGCCGAGCTGGTGCTCTGCCCCCCCCCGCGCGGGTCGGCTGACCGCCTCCTCTTCCAGCTTCTGGTGGTGGAGACCTTCCTCCAGTTCTGCGGAGGAGACATCCTCCAGCCATGCTGGGGGAGGCGGGCTGTTGCTGTCCAGCTAGGATGCAACATTCCGTCCTCTTCCTCGCTTGCGTGGCGAGGACAGGAGTGAGGACCTACCGAGGCGCTTTGGGGCGACCCGCGTTTGCTGGTGATTCGCCCAGAGCTTGTCGCTCCACGGGCTTCCCCGGCGTGGAGGTTGTCCATACCGTGGGGACGGAACCGGAGTTCTGTTTGTAATGGCACTTTGAATGCTAGTGTTTTTGTTCATTGTGGCTGTCGGGGCCTGAACATGTATGTATTTTCGGCACGGAGCCGTGTTTTTTCCTCATTTTCGAGCACTAAGACTCACCTGTTGTTTGTTTGAACCGCTTCACCAAGCGCGAGTCGCCCCGTGTAAAGGTGACGAGTGAGGTATCCGTATCCCGGAGGCGTAGGAGTCCCTCGGCTCGGTCGGCCTTGTTGTCCGAGGCTTCTCTAGCTTAATTAAAGGAACCCCTCGGCCGCTCTTCGATGAGCCGAGGCCAGGGGTAGCGGCGTCAACATGAACAGAGGCAGAGTTGGCTCGAAAAGGAAACCTGGTTGGCTGGAGTCTAGCTAGGTCGTCCGTTAGTGGGACCGACGCCGGAGTTGACCAGCCGAGGCTTCGGGTCGGGCCGACGTCCTTGGAGGACAGCTGGCCGAGGCCCCGGGGTGACCGGCCGAGCCGCCTGCTCGGGCCGGATTCCCGAGAAGACCCTGGCAGCGATGGCCCGGGCGTGGCGATGACGTCGTCCTTCAAAGTGGAGATCTTCGGACCGCGTCGCCGTCCGAGGCTAGGTCGGACCTTGCCGAAGGTGTCGTCGATGCGGAGGGTGCTGCTGCTCCCTTCAGCCGTCAAGATCCGAGCCTGCAGGATTGGATTGTCTTGTAGCGTGTGTTCCCTGCGGCCGCCGAGGCCTGGACACACCTCCGCCATGTTGTAAAGCTGCGTCTCTTTTCCTCTTGTTTCGAGTATCTGCGACTTTTTTGTCGGTAACAGGAATGTTTGTGCGAGCGAGAGTTGCTTCTCGCGGAAGGTGATGAGTGAGGTATCCGTATCCCGAAGGCGTAGGAGTCCCTCGGCTCGGTCGGCCTTGCCGCTTACGCGTACTCCGTCGTTTTCAGGATCCACTTTCGAAGTAGCCAAAAAGCGCGAAAGACATTCTGGCAGAAAAGATCTTTTTTCGAGGAAAATTTCGACGCAGAGGGGGTTCCCCCCTTTTAGCCCCCGAGGGAGGGTCGGGCTTTGCCGAGGCGAGGCCGACCCTTCCTTGATGACTAAACTTTGCCTGGGTGCGAGGTATATGATCAACTTGAAAACATCTTAAGGGTAGAAGCGACGTAGTTGTTGGATGTTCCAGGCGTTGCCGTAGACCTCGCCTTGACTGTTGGCCAGCTTGTACGTTCCGGGCTTCAGAACCTTGGTGATGACGAATGGCCCCTACCAGGGGGGCGTGAGCTTGTGCCGCCCACGGGCGTCTTGTTGAAGCCGAAGCACCAGGTCGCCCACCTGGAGGTCTCGGGACCGGACCCCTCGGGCGTGGTAGCGTCGCAGGGACTGCTGGTACCGCGCCGAGTGTAGCAAGGCCTTGTCCCGAGCCTCCTCCAGCTGGTCCAGCGAGTCTTCTCGGCTGACTTGGTTGCTTTGGTCGGTGTAGGCCCTTGTCCTCGGGGAACCGTATTCTAAGTCTGTGGGCAAGATGGCTTCGGCCCCATAGACTAGAAAGAACGGCGTGAAGCCCGTGGCTCGGCTCGGCATTGTCCTCAGACTCCAGACCACCGAGGGGAGATCCTTCATCCACCGCTTGCCGAACTTGTTGAGGTCGTCGTAGATCCGAGGCTTGAGCCTTTGTAGAATCATGCCTTTGGCACGCTCCACCCGCCCATTCGTCATGGGATGAGTCACGGCGGCCCAGTCCACCCGGATGTGGTGATCCTCGCAGAAGTCCAGGAACTTTCTGCTGGTGAACTGGGTGCCGTTGTCGGTGATGATGGAGTTCGGGACCCCGAAGCAATGGATGATGTTGGTGAAGAACGCCACCGCCTGCTTGGACCTGATGCTGTTCAGGGGTCAGACCTCGATCCACTTGGAGAATTTGTCGATGGCGACCAGCAGGTGCGTGTAGCCCCCGGGTGCCTTCTGCAAGGGGCTGACGAGATCCAGACCCCACACAGCAAAAGGCCAGGTGATGGGTATCGTCTGCAGAGCCTGAGCGGGCAGGTGGGTCTGCCTCGCGTAGAATTGACACCCTTCGCAGGTGCGGACGATTCTGGTAGCGTCGGCCACCGCCATCGGCCAGTAGAAGCCTTGCCGGAAAGCGTTCCCGACAAGGGCTCGAGGCGCTGCGTGATGGCCGCAAGCCCCCGAGTGTATCTCTCGTAGGAGTTCCTGACCTTCGGCGATGGAGATGCATCGCTGGAGGATGCCTGAGGGGCTGCGGTGGTAGAGCTCCTTCTCATCACCCAGCAAGACGAACGACTTCGCGCGCCGCGCCACCCGCCGAGCCTCGGCTCGGTCGGAGGGTAGCTCTCCTCGGTGAAGATATTGCAGGTACGGGGTCTGCCAGTTTTGATCAGGCGTGACCTCACTTCGCTCCCCACCGACGTGCAGCGTCTCGCCCTCGGGGGCCGAGGGTACCTCGGGCCGAACCGAGGATGCCTCGGACCGAGCCGAGGGTGCCTCGGGATGATCCGAGATTGCCTCGGGCTGGGCCGAGGGTGCCTCGGACTGAGCCGAGGGTACCTCGGGCTCGGACGTGTCGTCGATCTTGACGGAGGGTTGATGCAGGTCTCGGGAGAAGACGTCTGGGGGAACCGTTGTTCGCCCCGAGGCTATTTTAGCCAGCTCGTCCGCAGTCTCATTATAGCGCCGGGCGATGTGGTTGAGCTCGAGCCCGTAGAACTTGTCTTCCAGGCGCCAAACCTCATCGCAGTAGGCCTCCATCTTCGGGTCGCGGCAATGGGAGTTCTTCATGACTTTGTCGATGATGAGCTGCGAGTCACCGCGAGCGTCGAGGCGTCGGACCCCTAGCTCGATGGCGATCCGCAACCCGTTGACCAGAGCCTCATACTCGGCCACATTGTTGGACGCCGGGAAGTGGAGGCGTAGCACGTAGCGTAGATGCTTCCCGAGGGGCGAGATGAAGAGTAGGCCTGCGCCGGCTCCTGTCTTCATCAGTGACCCATCGAAGAACATGGTCCAGAGCTCCGGTTGGATCGGAGCCGTCGGTAGCTGGGTGTCGACCCATTCAGCTACGAAGTCCGCCAAGACCTGGGACTTGATGGCCTTCCGAGGAGCGAACGAGATTGTCTCGCCCATGATTTCCACCGCCCACTTTGCAATCCTACCCGAGGCCTCTCGGCACTAGATGATCTCCCCCAGGGGGAAGGATGACACCACAGTTACCGGATGAGACTCGAAGTAGTGTCGCAGCTTCCGCCGCGTCAGGATCACCGCGTATAGCAGCTTCTGAACTTTTGGGTAGCGGATCTTGGTTTCGGACAGTACCTCGCTGATGAAGTAGACTGGCCTCTAAACGGGCAATGCATGTCCCTCTTCTTGCCTCTCGACCACAATCGCGGCGCTAACCACCTGAGTGGTCGCGGTGACGTAGACCAAGAGGGCTTCTCCGGCAGCTGGGGGCACCAAGATAGGCGCCTTTGTGAGGAGCGCCTTCAGGTTTCCGAGGGCTTCCTCGGCTTCAGAGGTCCAAGTGAAGCACTCGGCCTTCCTCAAGAGGCGGTACAGAGGTAGACCTCTTTCGCCGAGGCGTGAGATGAAGCGGCTCAGAGCCGCGAGACATCCCATGACTCTCGGTATGCCTTTCAAGTCCTTGATGGGCCCCATGCTGGTGATGGCTGCGATCTTCTCCGGGTTGGCTTCGATGCCCCGCTCGGAGACGATGAACCCCAAGAGCATGCCTCGGGGCACCCCGAAGACACACTTTTCGGGATTGAGCTTGACGCCTTTCGGCTTGAGACATCGGAATGTCACTTCAAGGTCGGAAAGGAGGTCGGAGGCTTTCCTTGTCTTGACTACGATGTCATCGACGTAGGCCTCGACCGCGCGGCCGATGTGTTCGCCGAACACATGGTTCATGCACCGCTGGTACGTCGCGCCCGCATTCCTCAAGCCGAACGGCATGGTGACATAGCAATACATGCCGAAGGGTGTGATGAAAGAAGTCGCGAGCTGGTCAGACTCTTTCATCCTGATTTGATGATACCCTGAGTAGGCATCGAGGAAAGACAGGGTTTCGCACCCAGCAGTGGAATCCACGATTTGATCGATGCGAGGCAGAGGGTAGGGAACCTTCGAACATGCTTTGTTGAGACCAGTGTAGTCTACACACATCCGCCATTTCCCCCCTTTCTTTCTCACAAGCACAGGGTTGGCAAGCCATTCGGGATGGAATACCTCTTTGATGAACCCTGCCGCCATTAGCTTGTGGATCTCCTCACCTATGGCTCTGCGCTTCTCCTCGTCGAATCGGCGCAGCGGCTGCTTGACGGGTCGGGCTCCGGCTCGGATGTCCAGCGAGTGCTCGGCGACATCCCTCTGTATGCCGGGCAGGTCCGAGGGACTCCACGCGAAGACGTTGGCGTTCGCGCAGAGAAAGTCGACGAGCACTGCTTCCTATTTGGGATCGAGCCCAGAGCCGATCCGGATCTGCTTGGAGGTGTCGCCGCTGGGGTCGAGGGGGACGGACTTAACCGTCTCCACTGGCTCAAATTTGCCGGCATGACGCTTCATGTCTGGCACCTCCTTAGAGAGGCTCTCCAGGTCGGCGATGAGGGCCTCGGACTCGGCGAGGGCCTCGGCGTACTCCACGCACTCCACGTCGCATTCGAACGCGTGTTTGTACGTGGGGCCGACGGTGATGACCCCGTTGGGGCCCGGCATCTTGAGCTTCAGGTAGGTGTAGTTGGGGACAGCCATGAACTTCGCGTAGCATGGCCTCCCAAGCACCGCATGGTAGGTTCCTCGGAACCTGACCACCTCAAACGTCAGGGTCTCCCTTCGGAAGTTGGAGGGTGTTCCGGAGCAGACGGGAAGGTCGAGCTGCCCGAGGGGCTGGACGCGCTTCCCGGGAATGATCCCATGGAAGGGCGTAGCGCCTGCCTGGACAGAGGATAGATCGACACGTAGAAGCCCGAGGGTCTCGGCGTAGATGATGTTGAGGCTGCTGCCTCCGTCCATGAGGACCTTGGTGAGCCTGACGTCGCCGATGATGGGGTCGACGACGAGCGGGTATTTCCCCGGGCTCGGCACATGGTCAGGGTGATCGTCTCGGTCGAAGGTGATGGGCTTGTCGGACCAGTCCAGATAGACTGGCACCGCCACCTTCACCGAGCAGACCTCCCGGCGCTCTTGCTTGCGGTGCCGAGCCGAGGCGTTCGCCGCTTGCCCACCATAGATCATGAAGTAGTCGCGGACCTCGGGGAACTCTCCTGCCTGGTGATCTTCCTTCTTGTTGTCGTCGCGGGCCTTGCCACCCTCCGCGGGTGGCCCGGCCCTGTGGAAGTGGCGCCGAAGCATGACGCACTCCTCAAGGGTGTGCCTGACGAGTCCCTGGTGATAGGGGCACGGCTCCTTGAGCATCTTGTCGAAGAGGTTGGCACCTCCGGGGGGCTTCCGAAGGTTCTTGTACTCGGCGACGGCGACAAGGTCCGCGTCGGCGGCATCGCGTTTCGCTTGCGACTTCTTCTTGCCCTTCTTCTTGGTGCCGCGCTGAGTTGACGCCTTGGGAGTATCTTCCGATGGGCAGCCCTGGGGCTGCTTGTCCTTTCGAAAGATAGCCTCGACCGCCTCCTGGCCGGAGGCGAACTTGGTGGCGATGTCCATCAGCTCGCTCGCCCTGGTGGGGGTCTTGCGACCCAGCTTGCTCACCAGGTTGCGGCTGGTGGTGCCAGCGAGGAACGCGCCGATGACATCCGAGTCGGTGATGTTGGGCAGCTCGGTGCGCTGCTTCGAGAATCGCCGGATGTAGTCTCGGAGAGACTCTCCCGGCTGCTGTCGGCAGCTTCGGAGGTCCCAGGAATTCCCGGGGCGCACGTACGTGCCCTGGAAATTGCCGGCGAAAACTAGGACTAGGTCGTCCCAGTTGGAGATCTGCCCCGAAGGCAGGTGCTCCAACCAGGCGCGAGCGGAGTCGGAGAGGAACAGGGGGAGGTTGCGGATGATGAGGTTGTCATCGTCCGTTCCACCCAGTTGGCAGGCCAGATGGTAGTCCGCGAGCCACAGTTCCGGTCTCGTCTCCCCCGAGTACTTTGTGATAGTAGTCGGGGGTCGGAACCGGGTCGGGAACGACGCCCGTCGGATGGCTCGGCTGAAGGCTTGCGGGCCGGGTGGTTCGGGCGAGGGACTCCGATCCTCCCCGCTGTCGTAGCATCCCCCACGCCTGGGGTGGTAGCCTCAGCGCACCCTCTCATCGAGGTGGGCCCAACGGTCGCGGTGATGGTGCTCGTTGCCGAGGCGACCCGGGGCCTCAGGCGTGGTGTTGCGCGTGCGCCCGGTGTAGACCGAGGCTTCCCGCATGAATCGGGAAGTCGCGGCATGAGGTTCCGAGGGGTACCCCTGCCTTCGGGAGGCAGAGCTCTCGGCCCGTCGGACCACGGCGCCCTCCAGGAGATTCTTGAGCTCTCCCTGGATTCGCCGCCCCTCGGTGGTTGATGGCTCTGGCATCGCGCGAAGAAGCATTGCTGCTGCCGCCAGGTTCTGGCCGACCCCACTGGATGCGGGTGGTGGCCTGACCCTGACGTCGTCGGTGATGCGGTGCTGGAAGCCCTGGGGTAGATGACGTATTTCCCCGGCCGGAGGATGGCCCGCCCATGCCTGCCCGATGTCCCGACGGATCGGCTCAAGCGCTCCTGCTCCCTCGTCGAGCCTGGCCTGCACCCCGCGGATTTGCTCGAGCTGTGGGTCATGACCCCCCGCCTGAACGGGGACCACAGCTAGCTCCCGTGGGATGTCAACGCGAGGCACCGGCCTAGGGAGGTCACCGTCCTCCGGCTTGCCGAGATGGTTGCCTTCGGGGGGACCCCCTAGATCGACGTGGAAGCATTCGCGACTTGGGCCGCAGTCCTCGTCGCCGAGGCTACGGCTACCATCGGAACAGTCGGAAAGGTAGTAGTCGCATGCGGTCATGAAGTGCCTCATGGCACTGGGGTTGCCAAGTCCAGAGAAATCCCAACAGAGGCTGGGCTCGTCGTCTTCCTCGGACCCATAGGGCCCGTAGGTCAAGACGTCCGTCAGCCGGTCCCAAGGTGACCTCATACAAAACTCCAGAGGGTTTGGACTCGCCTCAACAAGAGCGCCCGCCAAAGCGGGGCCGCTAGGCGGGTCGAGGTTGAATCCGAAAGACGTGGGATGGGAATCGGTCGGTACCTTTTGGTCGACGGGCGGCGATGAGGTTACGTCGGGGACTGACTGCGCCGTTGTCTCAGGTACGAGGGTGATGTCCAGCAAGCTTTTCGCGAGCGTGCTGGCGTCGTCCGCTTGCTCGGGATTGGCGTCTCGCGGGGAGACGGTGCTCGCCTTCATCTCAAACGCGAGGTCAACACCCGGTGCGCCCCCCATTGGGTTGCTGGGGCCGTCGACTCGCTCGACAGCCGACGAGGCGCTGTCTCCTGCTTGGCCTTGGTTGCCCCGCCTCCTCCTCCGTCGGCGGGGGAGAGGACGGGGTGAGCTCGAAGGTTGTTCTTCCACCATGCGGGGAATACGTCGCCGATTCCGCCGCCGGCGGGCGGGTTGTCGGCCGCCACTGTTGTTGTCGCACGACGGTGGAAGGAGTATCATGTCGTAGCTGCCGTCGAGGGACATGAACCCAAGACTCCCGAAACGGAGCACCGTCCCGGGTTGGAGAGGTTGCTGGAGACTGCCCATCTGGAGCTTGACGGGAAGCTGTTCGTCAACACGCAGCAGGCCCCTACCTGGCGCGCCAACTATCGGCGTTCCGAGACCGGGGGGTCCCTGAGCCGACGAGTGAATGTCGCCGCGTGCCCCAGCCTAGATGGGTCGAGCGCGAGGGCGAGCGCGAAGGGGGGAGAGCGAGGCGGCTGGAGACCAGCGTGAGAGAGGTGGGAATCCCGCGGCCTTCATGTTCGTCCCGCGCCCAGGTCGGGTGCGCTTGAAGTAGGGGGTTACAAGCGTCCACGCGGGAGAGGAAGCGAGCGGCCTCCAGCGAGCGCCTGTTCTCGTCCTCGTCCCCGCGCAGCCAACCCTCTCTAAGAGGGCCCTGGTCCTCCCTTTTATAGGCGCAAGGAGAGGATCCAGGTGTACAATGGGGGTGTAGCAGAGTGCTACGTGTCTAGCGGAGGGGAGCTAGCGCCCTAGGTACATGCCATTGTGGCAGCCGGAGAGATCCTGGCACCCAGCTGGTGTGATGTCGTGGCCGTCGGAGGAGCGATGGAGCTTGGCGGAGGGACAGCTGTCGTAGCGGTTGAGTCCTTGCTGACGTCCTCATGCTTCCATAAGGGTGCTGAGAGCCACCGTCGTCGCAGAGCATGCGGGGCGCCATCATTGCCTATCTGGCGGAGCGAGCTAGATGGGACGCCGGTCTTGTTCCCCACGGCCCGAGTCAGCTCGGGGTAGGGTGATGATGGCGCCTCCTGTTGACGTGGCTGGTCTGCGCCCTAGGTTGGGCGATGTGGAAGCTCCTCCGAAGCCGAGGTCGAGTCCGAGCCCCCGGGTCGGGCGAGGCGAAGATTGCCGGCTGGTGCCGGGGTAGAGTCCGAGCCCCGGGGTCGGGCGAAGCGGAGTTCGTCGTCTTCTGGGGCCGAGCCCAAGTCTGAGCCCTGGGTCGGGCGAGGCGGAGATCGTCGTCTTCTGGGGTCGAGCCCAAGTCCGAGCCCTGGGTCGGGCGAGGCGGAGATCGTTGTCTTCTGGGACTTAGCCCGAGTCTGAGCCCTGGGTCAGGCGGAGTTCGTCGTCTTCCGGGACTTAGCCCGAGTCCGAGCCCTAGGTCGGGCGGAGTTCGCCGTTTTCCGGGACTTAGCCCGAGTCCGAGCCTTGGGTCGGGCGGAGTTCGCCGTCTTCCGGGACTTAGCCTGAGTCCGAGCCCTGGGTCGGGCGGAGTTCGTCGTCTTCCGGGACTTAGCCCGAGTCCGAGCCCTGGGGTCGGGCGAGGCGGAGCTTCCTATGGAGCCTTCGGCCGGGCTTGACTGCCTGTCAGTCTCACTCTGTCAAGTGGAACCGCAGTCGGAGTGGCGTAGGCGGCGCTGTCCTTCTGTCAGGCCAGTCAGTGGAGCGGCGAAGTGACGGCGGTCACTTCGGCTCTGCCGGCTGGGGGCGTGCGTCAGGATAAAGGTGTCAGGCCACCTTTGCATTAAATGCTCCCGCGACTTGGTTGGTCGGTGCGGCGATTTGGTCAGGGTTGCTTCTTAGCGAAGGCAGGGCCTCGGGCGAGCCGGGAATATCTTCGCCGCTGAAGGGGGGCCTCGGGCGAGACGGAAATCCTCTGGGGTCGGCTGCCCTTGTCCGAGGCTAGGCTCGGGCGAGGCGTGATCGTGTCCCTCGAATGGACTGATCCCTGACTTAATCGCACCCATCAGGCCTTTGCAGCTTTGTGCTGATGGGGGTTACCAGCTGAGAATTAGGAGCCTTGAGGGTACCCCTAATTATGGTCCCCGACAATTAATAGTTTGCTTTGCACCACTATATCATCCATATGTTCTTTCCTGCTTAGACAGGTTCTAGCAGGCGGAGGTATCGGTCGCTAGCGTGGTGTGGCCGGTGGTATCACCGGTTGATTATGGCATGCAGTCTGTTCGGTTGCCAACCAGACATTACAGTCGGTATTGATTGCGTTGAACCCGAATCAGTTGGTATCGACCTCACAACTAGAAAATCGGTCAGTATCGACCGCCTGTTGACACATAGCATTTTATAACTGGTTTGTTCCATTTATAATTTAAAAAAATTCAAAAAATGAAAATGCGAACAAAAATCTTGGAATCCGACCTATAAATAGAAGAGGAGTGTTCAAACTCATTCGCACATCTCACACTTCAAAATTCTCTACCACCTCATCCTCATTTCGTTTGAGTACACCATTGCTGAGATGTCTTCTTCGAGTTTGAACATTGATATGATCAACGACGAGGTGATCGAGCTATTGCAACAAACTAAAATGGATGAAGAAGACAAGTTGCCTCCAAATCTTCCATAACCAGGACACGAATGGCGCAGCATCCGAACTACATAGGTCTTCAATGACCCATGCATCTACATGTCGTTCTATTTTTGCCGAAGGTACCACATGTGAAGGAGTCTCTTTCTTCAAATCTTAGATAGGTTGCTTGAGCATTCGTCCTACTTCACTCTTAGAACTGATGCACTCAACCGTAATGGTTTCTCCACACACTGAAAATGCACTAGTGCCATATGCATGATTGCCTACGGAAGCATTGCTAACTCCATTGATGAGTACATCAAAATGGGAGGATTCCACCTTAGAGTGCCTCAAACTATTCTGTAGAGGTTTTATTGCATGTTTCAGTGAGGATTATAGTCTTCTTCCCATAGTTGATGATCTCATATGACTGTTAGCCAAGGGGAATGAAAGAGGGTTTTTTGGTGTGATAGGGAGTATGTAACACCCCTGGTGTTTAGCATACTCATACATGGCATGTGCATCATAATGGCATTATCATGAGCATCATCAATCATGTTATCACTTACATTGAAATCTTAAATTGCCACAAATAGTTGTGAAATGAACCCTTGCTGGCACCAGTAGAAAAACCTAGTTCTCTTAGACTTAGACTTTCTTAAAGTACTAGAGTGTGAGTAACCTCACTTAATTAATTTGAATTGATAATGGTTAGTCTACCAACTCTTGAGTTTAGGTAATGATAGTTTCTTAAACTATATGTGATGATGTGATTTAGTGACTGTGTGCTTGATGAATGAAGTTTCTTCAGAAACCAAAAAGGAAATGGGGACAACCCTGATTTTTCTAAGTCTAATCTTATACCTCTTTTTCAAACTTTAGCACGTTCAAAAATAAATAATCTTCAAATCACATTGGCCCAATTACAATAATTGTAGAGAATTACTTAGGGCACACCCTGTAAAAAGTTGGTAAACTTTTGAATCCGTTTGACATGTTTTGACACGGTTAGATGGTCGGTTTCCACTGTTTGGTGCAGTGCTAACAAACCAAAGTTTGGAGACTTATATTTCAAAATCTAGCCACTGAATCACCCTAATCCCTATAGCTAAGTTGTAGCTGGTAGAGAGGGTAGCAAATTGACTGATGTTGGGCGACGCTTCATGCTCCTGATTTGTCTCTTCTGCGCCTGCATCTCGTGCAGATGCAAGCGCCATGTGTCGCGCTCGTGGACGCGTGTGCGCCGCGCCCTGCTCCGCCGCGCCTTGACTGCGCGCGTGGACAAGCCAGCAATCGTGCCTGGCTCTTTTGGTCGGGAACTCCACCGCGCCCCACTCACTCTCTCCTGCTCTAGTCACGCCCTCGCTCTCGGTTCGTCTTCCACCCAACACTGATCACCATGGTCGTCGCTCGCTAGCTCACACCCGAGCTCCCACCGCCCACGATTGCCCAAACCAAGCCTTACAATCACTTCATTATCTCGTGCGCCGTCTCGACACCCTTTTTCCCGAGCCGAAGGACGATCAGAGCACCATCATCAACGTCGCCGTTCGTCGGTCTCCGCCAGTGCGCGTGGACTGGACGTCTCCGTCCATGACCCTTCGAGCCAAGAACACTGTCGAGTTGTCGTCGACCACTGCTACTTCCTGACCCCGCCTCGATTCATCTTACCGTCGGTAAGCCGTCGACTGAACGCGCTCGTCTCTCTCTTTCTCTCTCTGTTCTGAGGAAGAAGATAGGATCCCGTGCATGATTATGCAGAAACCCGAGGGTTTTTCTATGAACTGTCATAGACATGACAAATAGTAACCGAGGACCCTGCAGAAGCAGTCTGCAGATAGCCGAAACCCAAGGGACTTGCATGCAAAGTGGTTTTCTTGTTTTCCTTTTCCTTTCTTGGTTTAATACGCAAAGAACCTTGGAAAAACCGTAACTCATGTTTTTGAACCCAAAAAATTATGAAAAAACCTTTGAAATACTATGGGGTCCTATTAAGGAATCGAACCCTAATTCTCCGTCACCACCATGGTAGGCCCCTATCCTACCATCGAAAGTTGATAGGGCAGAAATTTGAATGATGCGTCGCTAGCACGAAGGCCGTGTGACCTGTCAAGTTATCATGAATCATCAGATCGGCGGGCAGAGCCTGCGTCAGCCTTTTATCTAATAAATGGGCCCCTCTAGGAAGTCGGGGTTTGTTTGACGTATTAGCTCTAGAATTACTACGGTTATCCGAGTAGCACGTACCATCAAACAAGCTATAACTGATTTAATGAGTCATTCGCAGTTTCACAGTTCGAATTAGTTCATACTTGCACATGCATGGCTTAATCTTTGAGACAAGAATATGACTACTGGCAGGATCAACCAGGTAGCACGTCCACACAGATGGGCAAGTGCCGGCCTCCGCACGGAGGCGTCGTGCTAGGCTGCATGTCGTCCATCCGTGTGGACCGATTCATGGGCACGTGACGCCAACGCGTCTCCGGCCTTTAGCACGAGCCACATCCGAGACCAAAAGCGCCAGTGAGGTGTCCTTGGTGCTGCCGACCATAGGCGGACGGTGGCACAAGGCAAACGCCGCGGGCGCTCTTTGTGATGGAACCTCCCAAGTTATTAGGCCCACCTATAGTTGTCCTTGTCCAACGGACTTTGGACAACCCTGTAGATGCAAATAATCACTCGACAAGTTCGGTACCTGTATCCTTAAATCCTTGCCCAAGAGCGCTTCATCCGTCACGCAGATATTATATCACATCAGAGGAAAGAATAGCGGAGGCAATTACAATAACTTAATTCACATTTATTCAAATATAGAGAAAGTGTATTATACTTATTACAAAACCAGGGAACTATGAGTGCATAAAATATTATTATTACATACTTGGGAGGCAAAAACCCCTCCCGCATAAAAAGTATATTGTTTTTCAAGTGGGAGGCCAGCCTCCTCCCGTCACCACTTCACTGTTGAGGTTCTTCTTTGGGCACCACCTTAGAACAAAAATAGCAAAAGTCTGCTGTTTCCTCACCTACAACAACATGGGTTCGAAAACCCTGAGTACGGAGTGTACTTTCGCAAGTCTTACTCATCAAAAGAAAAGACTCTCAAGGATATGCTGGCTTGAGGGAGTCAAGGTAAGGCTATTCAAGAATCAAAGACTCAGTTTTGCAGAAATGCCTACTATTAGTGGAAACTTAAAAATCCAGTTTTATTGTCAAGTTAAGTCATTATCTGTAGTTAGAGTTCTTTCTATCCTAGTTTAAGTACTTGTCCTACACTAGCCGTCTTTTTATCATCCCTTCAGTTCGCTCGATTGCTACGTGTAGGGCAGTGACCAAGCCTTCATATCCGAAAAGTAACGGCGATCCAAATCGATTAATACCCAGCTGGGGATCTCCAATCACACGACATATGTAGCACTTAACCCATGCATATGTCAACTCGCCACCGGGTTTCTTATGACCAGACCGGGTTCACGCCAACCGATAGCACAGAGGGTACACGCTGCTCTCGCCATGTCTCCACTCCCATTGCGCTTTGGCCTTTCTGGTATTAGTCCACCCAAGGCAAAGCTTACCCATGACGAGGCATGTGACTAGTTAAAAGGTCCTCAATCAGCAAGCCTACATCGACACGGTCCTTAATCGACTCAGACGGAGACACTACATCGAGACTTCCTTCTCGTGCAAATCACCCGCCTGGTCTTAGCTTTATCATTTAAACCCAAAGTTTGGTACCTGGCAAAGGTACATCTTTTTCCGATGCTGAACCCATCACGGCCATGATGGATCCACCATATGTTTTACTTTCAAAAACATCCCATCCATTTGAAGCATCATCTTTTATGTAAAACAAAACATTTTGTTTTTCTAGAGCAAGACTAAGCATCAGAAAACCTTTTAATAAAACAGGTGATCAAGGAAGAATAAACAGTTCCAAGGAAGGAAATGCAGCAATTGGCTTAACACCCAACTCCTATCACCTAATGCATCATTCAAGTGATAAATAGTTTAAAATCACAAGGAAAGGTAAATGCACCGGGGCTTGCCTTGTGTTGTAGGAGAGTCGGGCTCTGTTCCACAAATATCAAAATAAAAAAACTTCCCAGCAGGTGGATTTTCTGTTGGTGGTGTAGTCTCTTCTTCTTCAACCACTACTTCTTCCTCGTTCTCTATATATATAACTATATATAAACATGAATGCTCATGTGATGCTATGAATATGCAATTGTAATAAAGGTACATCAAATGGTGTCTTGAATACAATTTTTCTTCACGATGCTCCAGGGAAACTAGGGTTTTTAGAGTTAGTACTTTATTAGCATAAGGCAGATACTACCTACAAGACTAGGGTTTTGGGTTTGGAGATCAAACAATGTCCAAAACATATCAAACTTTACCCATGGATTCTAATGGTCAAAATAAGTTCACCCAAAAAGTTTTATGATTTTTGGAGTTTTTTAGTAATTTATAAAATTCCAAAAGACTAGGTTTAGGCCTTCTTAAATGCTACATAATTCCTGGTTCGGACTAAAATTCTTGGAACTATTTTTATTAAATACTATAGAAATTTAGGAGTCTAGCAAAATTGGTCCCATATTTTTAGCATTTTTCTAGAATTTTTCTATGAATTTCCCAAGTCTGGTAGAAAAAAGAAAAAGAGAAAGCAGGAACAGTAATGGATTCAATCTAGCCCAATACGGCCCACGACAGGCGAAACGCGCCCGTGTGCGCGCCCGCATTGCTAGGTTTGCACAGAGGACCCTGGCCATTTGAAAAACTGGTTAAGATTCATGTGCACTATTTCTATGTGTCACTGACATTTGCGTCGAGGTCCCTCCCTTTCTATTTCTTCGCAGGTTGAGGTCCTCGACCATGGACGGCGGAGCAGTGGCTCCGACGAGCCTGTACCGGCCGGATAACCCAATGACCGGCGCTCAGGTGCGGCTGACACCTAATTCCACCCATAACGACCATAATCCCTCAATCAATTGCAAAGTTCTAGCTCACAATCTCTCTGTCCACGGCGGAGGCACGGAAACCGAATTTGGGGGAAAAAGGAATTAGAGAGCTATAGTGGCTAATTGGAGGCAGGAGCGGGTGCTCTAGCTTCTTGATTACCTAACGGAGCTAGTGGTATGCTCAATTTATAGAGTCCAAGGGCGGTGGCTCCTAATTTTGGAATTGTGTGTTGGTGGCCGGAGAGAAGGAAGGTCACTAGCGCAAGGGATTCGTGGCTTTCACCGTGGCAAGTCCTCTAGCGATGGACGGGCTTGCTACATAAGTTCACTGCGACATGCTAAGCTTCCAAGACACGTGGTGCATGATCGTTAAGCCGCTAACGCCGGTGAGGATCATCCCGGCTAGCCGTAGTCCAAGTGGGTACGGCTAGGGGTGGTAATGGGCTATAAACTTTACACTGCAAATTTTAAGGATCGAATCGGATTAGGGTCGGGCCCTATTCTTATTCATTTTTGAACTAATATTTTTTAAGGGCTTTAACTTTTTGTGAAGAGGCATTTGGATCGTGATCCATTACCACCCCTAGGTACGGCGTGCTCACCGTCGACCGAGTCCGAGCCAATCCAAGCACTAAGATCTTTACTCCCCTCAGTTATCCACTTGCACTGGGCACAAATCGTAGCGACAGGCGCGAATCCAAGCGCAAGATCACCGGCGGCGAGGGGCGATGAACCTAGGGATCTTTTTTAGTTACTGTACAATGAGATCCTTATTCAGAACGCCTAACCGAGCACATTTGGGGACAATTTATTCTAAAATTTGTGTAGCAACTTGATCATCCATCTGTATCAAAGTTGTAGCTCTATAAACCAGCTACAATTCGATTATAGAGACCTTGCTCATTTACTTACTCTATCAAGCTTGAATCGAGCCCAAAGTTCATCAAAACTCACTGTCAGACCAATGTCAGGCTTCATTGGTGACTGACAGCAATACTTTGAGTCCATTTAACTCCAATTTTTGTACAACACTCAAGTCTTGTGACTTAAACAAAATTATGCTCCTACAGTAGCTCTACAAATTTTATGTGTTGACCCTAGGCAAATTCCTTGTAGATTTAAAAATATAGAGCTCCAAAGTTGACCCCATTCAACTGAATTCAGACTTAGGCTCATAGAGTTCATGGGGTACTTTTTGCAAATAGGTCCAATTCCCACTATTGAACTTGCAAATTCTCCAATATGAAAGATATTTGGTTTGAGGTACTCTTTTACTTTGGTATTTGCACTTTGGTCCAAAAGTGCACAAAATTTACATCTACCCCCTAGGGTTTCAATTAGGGTTTCTAGGGTTTGTTTTAGGGTTTTAGGCACATTAGGGTTTTTGTGCCACAAAAGTCCATCCACCTTGATATCTTGTGAAGATTTTTAATGTCTCTTGAGATTTTTACTCATCTTGACTTCACTTACATCTCTAAGCCCTAATCCAGGGTTAAGTATCCTATTCTAGGGTTAACCACACATCAAATCATAACATCACAACTTGTTTGAAATTTTTACCTAGTGAATGCACTCCAGGTGTAACAAACATATGAAATGTCAATGCACATGATGTTATGCTCAAGTTTTAGTACTAGTAACACCAGGGGTGTTATATCCTTCTCCGCATAAAAGAATCTCGTCGCGAGATTTAAGGTCCTAGGGTAAGTAATGGAAAAGGAAACGTGTCACATCTTTATTTCCTTAATTGTCTTACAAGGCAGGGGGTGGTATGGGGTTTACTTCTCCTTTACAATCCAATGTACATATCTTACAAGTTACATGAAGCTAAAAAGCCAGGGAAATTCTTTTCTAAGAAGTCTTGAGTCTCCCATGTAGCTTCATCTTTAGTATGTTGGTTCCATTGTACCTTATAGAATTTAAGAGTCCTTTTTTGGGTGATCCTGTCCTTCTGATCCAAGACTCGAATAGGATGTTCTGAATAGGTCAAGTCTGGTTCTAAGACAACATCCTCTACATCAATGGTTCGATCTGGAACCCAAAGACATTTCTTCAATTGAGATACAAGGAACACATTATGCATTGCAGACAATGTTTCTAGTAGTTGGAGTCGGTATGCCACTAGTCCACATTGTTCAAGAATGGGAAACAGACCAATGTATCGAGGTGCCAACTTTCTTTTTACCTCGAAATGGTTTACATCCTTCGTTGGTGATACTTTCAGGTACACATGATCATTAACTTGAAACTACAAGGGCCAGCGTCGTTTGTCTGCATAACTTTTCTGCCGAGCTTGGGCTTCTTTCAAGTGGTGCCTTATCCGTTGAACCTTTGCTTATGTTTCCTTGACTAAGTCAGGCCTGAAATACCACCGTTCTCCAGGTTCTGACCAATTTAAGGGTGTCCGACACCGTCGCCCGTATAGTGCTTCAAATGATGCCATCTTAAGTCTTGCTTGA
Source organism: Zea luxurians (assembly GCA_029449295.1). Classification (NCBI taxonomy): domain Eukaryota; kingdom Viridiplantae; phylum Streptophyta; class Magnoliopsida; order Poales; family Poaceae; genus Zea; species Zea luxurians. The sequence continues at coordinate 14,817,961 of JAOPSE010000002.1, forward strand.
TAACTATTATTGTACGAAAATTCTGCCAAAGGCAGATAGTCATCCCATTTTTGCGAAAACTCCAGAACACATGCCCGCAACATGTCTTCAAGTATTTGATTTACTCTCTTAGTCTGCCCACTTGTTTGGGGATGATACGCCAAACTGTGGAGCAACTTAGTACCCAGAGATTTGTGGAGTTCTTCCCAGAATTTGGATACAAATTGTGGTCCACGATCCGACACAATTGTTTTTGGAACCCCGTGCAAACTGAGAATATGAGCAATGTAAAGTTCCGCATATGTGGCCACTGTATACTTCACTTTGACGGGAAGAAAGTGGGCGATCTTCGTATGTCGATCAATTATAACCCATATAGAATCAAAACCTTTGGCTGTTTTGGGCAACCCAACAATAAAATCCATACTAATATCCTCCCATTTCCAGGTTGGGATGGGCAAAGATTGCAGTGGTCCAGTGGTCTTCATATGTATTGCCTTGACACACCTACAGGTGTCGCATTTTGCCACATAGCGTGCAATCTCAATCTTCATTTTTGTCCACCAATAGTGTTGCTTTAAATCTTGATACATCTTAGTACTTCCGGGATGAATGGAATATCGACTAAGATGAGCTTCATCCAAAATTTGTTGGCGGACTCCCGCATCCTTAGGCACAACTATGCGATCATTAAACCATGCTGTCCCTTGATCATCCTTTCTAAAGCACTTAGCTTTGCCGACTTCTATTTTCTCATGAATATGTTTCATACCCTTGTCATTTCTTTAGGCATCAATAATCTTTTGCAGAAGAACCAACTCGAGCTTCAATTGGGTTAGAGTTCCATGTTGTATCATTCCCAGATTTAACTTTTCCATTTCTTGACATAGTGTGGTGTCAGGGGTCCTCACTGTAATACAATGGCAGGAAGCCTTGCGACTTAGTGCATCTGCCACCACATTGGCTTTTCCTGGGTGATAGTGGATTTCTAAATCATAATCCTTAATCAGCTCAAGCCATCTCCTCTGCCTCATGTTCAGTTCTAACTGGGTAAAAATATACTTCAGACTTTTATGATCTGTATATAAGTGGGAGGTATTTCCCAGCAGATAATGATGCCATATCTTGAGGGCATGAACAACTGCAGGTAACTCCAAGTCATGAGTTGGATAGTGCTCCTCATGCCGATGTAACTGTCTCGAGGCATATGCTATGACTTAGCCCTCCTGCATTAAGACTCATCCAAGCCCGCTGCCTGATGTGTCACAGTACACATCAAAAGGCTTTTCGATGTCCGGTTGAGCCAATACTGGAGCAGTGGTCAATAATACCTTCAGCTGCTCGAAGGCTTTGTTGCATCTTGAGGACCAGTTAAATTTTGTATCATTCTTCAACAAGCTTGTGATTGGTTTCACAATCTTGGAAAAATCCGGAATGAATCTGCGGTAATAGCCAGCTAGCCCAAGGAAACTTCGAACTTGATGTACTGTAGTCAGCGGTTTCCATTCGAGAATATCCTTGACTTTGCTGGGGTCAACCGCAATCCCATTTGCACACAATACATGTCCCAAAAATTGGATTTCCTCCAACCAGAACACGCATTTGCTGAACTTAGCATACAATTGGTGTTCTCTTAAGCGCGTCAACACGATTTGTAAGTGTTCAGCATGCTCCTCTTTATTTTTAGAATAAATCAACATATCATCAATGAAGACCACCACAAATTTATCCAACTCGGGCATAAATACCGAGTTCATTAGATATGTGAAATGGGCTGGAGCATTTGTCAATCTGAAAGACATAACCAAATATTCAAATAATCCATATCACGTAGTGAATGCGGTCTTGGGTATATCTTCAGGTCGAATACAGATCTGATGATATCCTGATCTGAGGACAATTTTGAAGAATACCCGAGCTCCAGTAAATTGATCGAACAAGATATCGATCCGAGGAAGAGGGTACTTGTTCTTGATAGTGACCTCATTAAGGGGTCTGTAGTCCACGCACATTCGAAGTGTTTGATCCTTCTTCTTGACGAAAATTGTGGGACATCCCCAAGGTGATGAACTTGGCCTAATGAATCCCTTCTCAAGAAAGTCTTGTAATTGAATCTTAAGTTCTGCCAATTCATTAGGTGGCATTCGGTACGACCTTCTAGAAATAGGAGCCGTATCAGGCTTCAGTTCAATCACAAATTCTACATCCCTTTCTGGAGGTAACCCAGGAAGGTCTACAGGAAAGACATCGAGAATTCACATACCACCGGAATATCTAGAATTTCTAGCATGATAGCTTTGTAGACCCGTCCAAATGATTTGGCTGGGACAGCTACAAGGATGGACAAATGAATCTTTTCATGGCCATGGCTCAACTTGATGGTCCTTAAGTTAGTATTGATGATGGCCTTATGCTGGGCTAACCAATTCATGCCCAAAATCACATCTATGTCTTGGCCTTTTAGAACAATCATGTTGGTAGGGAATTCCTTCCTAGCCAATGTTACTGGTATATGGAAGACTATTTCCTCAGTAAATATTTGTCCCCAGGTGAATGGATAATAAATCCTTCCTTTGATTCACTGCAAGGAATGCAATGATTTTCCACAAAATTCTTGCTTATGGAAGTATGTGAGGCACCAGAATCAAAGAGAATGACTGATGGGTAATTGGCCAAAAGGAACGTACCCATCATTACCGGCTCGCCTTCCTGTGTAGTGGCCACTTGAGTATAATAAATTTGTCCTGCCTTCTTTATATTTTTGCCCGATGAAGTACTAGCCGTGTTTCCTTTTCCTTGATTGGAGCTCCCATGGTTCTGCTGAGTGTTGAATTTATTCTGCTTTGGGTATGGACAATGTTTTATAAAATGACCAGACTTTCCATAGTTGAAGCAGCCAGTTGAAGAACTAGGGAGAGCAGAGAAACGAGTACTAGGGGCACTCGGCTGATTTGTAGAAGTGGGGGCAGTGGTAGGACGAATGAAAATAGACTGCTTGAATGTATAGGAGGGTGGGCGTGGCGAAGAACAATTCTGATTAAAAGGGTCGGATTACCAACCTGGTTCACTTCTCAGGTCCCTGATTAGACCGGTCACCTCCAAATCCCTTTGTTTTCCCAAGGCCTGTATTCTTGGCTTCAACTGCCAGCGCTGTGCTGACAGCTCTGCTGTTAGTATGGTCTAGATAGGTGGCCATTTTCCCCTGCAACCTATCGTTGAGTCCTCACATGAAGCAATTCTTTTTCTTCAGATCAGTATTCACTTGGTCGATGGCATACTAGGATAGATGATTGAATTTATTGAGATACTGCATTACAGTATCTCACCCCTGTTTTAACTAGATGAATTCTTCTTGTTTCATGTGGAGCACTCCCTCTGGAATATAGTGCTCACAGAATGCTAACTTGAACTCCTCCCAGGTGATTTGATGTCTAGCCGGTTGAACTGCTACAAAATTTGCCCACCAAATACTGGCAGGCCCTCGCAATTGTTGAGCAGCAAATAATGGCTTCTGGATTTCCATGCAACGAATCAAGCCGAACTTCTGCTCGATCAATCTTACCCACTCATCAGCTTCTAGAGGTTCTTCTGCTTTAATAAAGAGCGGGGGACAAGTTTCCGAGAAGCCCAGATATGTAGTTTCACGGGGTCCTTGCGGAGGAGCTCTCCCGCCCGGCTGCTGGAACTGGTTACCCACCATTTCACGCAAGAAGCGGGTATTATCTGAAGTAGATTTGACCAAGGCAGTGATAGCCTCAGCCAATGTTGGTGGTACTGGTGGCGGGTTAGGAGTAGCTTCCTGACCACGGGAAGTTCCCGCACCATCGTGTGCGCGAGTCCGTGATCGCATCTGTGGCAAAGAAACATTTGGGCAAAATATAACAAGCCAACTTTTACCATCATATTACATTACCAAAATGTAATAATTACACATACTCCAACGTACAACCAGACTTTAGTACTTATTTTACACCAATACAATAACTAAACTATACTATTCTAGTCTTCATCGTCTTTCGTTGCTTCACTATCTATTGCAGGAGACCGCTCGTTAGCTAGGTTCATAGAAGGAGGGGGCTTAAAAAGGTCCAACTCCCCCTCAGGTCCTGTGTTTGCTATTCCCGAGGGTCCAGCTTCAATTGCAGCAGCGTCGGAGGGCACGTCCGGGAGTAGTCGACCATACAATACATGGACTTCTTCATGTAAAGTATTACAATACGCTTACAGGTTATCGAGAGTCACGCTAAGCTCATCCACTCGAGCTTGGGCTTCTGCTTCATGGTGCTAAGCGATCGAACGTGATTTAACAGCCTAATCAATGGCTGAATCCCGCTCTGAGATCTCAAACCGCAAGTGGCTGACTTCAGCTGACAGTTCAGCAATACGCTGGCTGTCCTGCTCCCGTGCCCTATTCCGATGGCGTAACTCTAATCGGAGTTGCTCCACCTTAGCTTCCATGTCTCCAATGGGGTTATTGGAGCCGCTTCTGGTCCCTTCATGTCTGGGGGCTAACTGATGGCGAGGCACGCCAAAGGGTCCCATAGATTTGCGTGCAGTTTTCCTTATACGTGTCATATCTCCATAAGATGGGAAATTTATTAGCATATTCGTAACATGATGCATGCATAACCTAATAATTATGGAATCAACTTTCGTTGATCCCCAACTTCCTATATATTGCACTCTGTTACCCTGTCTTTACTAGATAAGTGGAAAGGTAAGAATGAAAGAATATTTCTTGGTAGTATTTGAAAATTCTTTTTGAAATGCTTCGTAATATCAAAAGAGATGGGCTTCGCTCTGATACCAGCTATGATGGAACCTCCCAAGTTATTAGGCCCACCTACAGTTGTACTTGTCCAACAGACTTTGGACAACCCTGTAGATGCACATAATCACTCGACAAGCTCGGTACTTGTATCCTTAAATCCTCGCCCAAGAGCGCTACACCCGTCACGCAGATATTACATCACATCGGAGGAAAGAATAGCGGAAGCAATTACAATAACTTAATTCACATTTATTCAAATATAGAGAAAGAGTATTATAGTTATTACAAGACCAGGGTACTATGAGTGCATAAAATATTATTATTACAGACCTTGGAGGCAAAAATCCCTCCCGCATAAAAGTATATTGTTTTTCAAGTGGGAGGCCAACCTTCTCCCGTCACCACTTCACTGTTGAGGTTCTTCTTTGGGCACCACCTTAGAACAAAAACAGCAAAAGTCTGCTATTTCCTCACCTACAACAACATGGGTTCGAAAACCCTGAGTACGGAGTGTACTTTCGCAAGTCTTACCCGTCAAAAGAAATGACTCTTAAGGATATGCTGGCTTGAGGGAGTCAAGGTAAGGCTATTCAAGAATCAAAGACTCAGTTTTGCCGAAATGCCTACTAATAGTGGATCCTTAAAAATCTAGTTTTATTGTCAAGTTAAGTCATTACCTATAGTTAGAGTTCTTTCTATCCTAGTTCAAGCACTTGGCCTACACTAGCCGTCTTTTTATCATCCCTTCAGTTCACTGGATTGCTATGTGTAGGGTATTGACCAAGTCTTCATATCCGAGAAGTAACAGCAATCCGAATCGATTAATACCCAGCTAGGGATCTCCAATCACACGACATATGTAGCAGTTAACCCTTGCATATATCAACTCGCCACCGGGTTTCTTAAGATCAGACCAGGTTCACGCCAACCGAGAGCATAGATACACCACTGTCCAGCCTCTTGCCACGGAGGGTACATGCTACTCTCGCCATCTCTCCACTCCCATTGCGAGTTGGCCTTTCTGGTATTAGTCCACCCGAGGCAAAGCTTACCCATGACAAAGACACTACAGACGGAGACACGGTCCTTAATCGACTCAGATGGAGACACTACATCGAGACTTCCTTCTCGTGCAAGTCACCCGCCTGGTCTCAGCTTTATCATTTGAACCCAAAGTTTGGTACCTGGCAAAGGTACATCTTTTTCTGATGTTGAACCCATCACGACCATGATGGATCCACCATCAAGTTTTATTTTCGAAAACATCTCATCCATCTGAAGCTTCACCTTTTATGTAAAACAAAAAATTTTGTTTTTCTAGAGCAAGACTAAGTATCAGAAAACCTTTTAATAAAACAGGTGATCAAGGAAGAATAAACAGTTCCAAGGAAGGAAATGCAGCAATTGGCTTAACACCCAACTCCTATCACCTAATGCATCATTCAAGTGATAAAGAGTTTAAAATCACAAGGAAAGGTAAATGCACTGGGGCTTGCCTTGTGTTGTTGGAGAGTCAGGCTCTGTTCCACAAATATCAAAATAAAAACATTTCCCGGCAGGTGGATTTTATGTTGGTGGTGTAGTCTCTTCTTCTTCAACCACTACTTCTTCCTTGTTCTCAATATATATAATCATATATAAACATGAATGCTTATGTGATGCAATGAATATGCAATTGTAATAAAGGTACATCAAATGGTGTCTTGAATACAATTTTTCTTCACGGTGCTCCCAGGAAACTAGGGTTTTTAGAGTCAGTACTTTATTAGCATAAGGCAGATACTACCTAGAAGACTAGGGTTTTGGGTTTGGATATCAAACAATGTCCAAAACATATCAAACTTTACCCAAGGATTCTAATGATCAAAATAAGTTCACCCAAAAAGTTTTATGATTTTTGGAGTTATTTAGTAATTTATAAAATTCCAAAAGACTAGGTTTAGGCCTTCTTAAATTCTACATAATTCCTTGTTCGGACTAAAATTCTTGGAACTATTTTTATTAAATACTATAGGAATTTAGAAGTCTAGCAAAATTGGTCCCATATTTTTAGCATTTTTCTTGAATTTTTTATGAATTTCCCAAGTCTGGCAGAAAAAGAAAAAGAGAAAGTTGGAACAGTAATGGATTCAATCTAGCCCAATACGGGCCACAACAGGCGAAACGCGCCAGCGCGCGCGCCCGGGTTGCCAGGTTTGCACAGAAGACCCTAGCCATTTGAAAAATTGGTTAAGAGTCCTGTGCACTATTTCTATGTGTCACTGACATTTGCGTCGAGGTCCCTCCCTTTATATCTCTTCGCAGGTTGAGGTCCCCGACCATGGACGGCGGAGCAGTGGCTCCGACGAGCCTGTACCGGTCGGATAACGCAATGACCAGCGCTCAGGTGCGGCTGACACCTAATTCCACCCATAACGACCATAATCCCTCAATCAATTGCAAAGTTCTAGCTCACAATCTCTCTGTCCACGGTGATGGCGCGAACTGAGGACAAACCAAGGTGTTCCCGGCGATCTAACATGGTTTAGTTCAATTAGCTAGGTCGATGAGCATCCTTAGCACACCAGGGTGCTGAAACGAGAGCGAGGAGGGCGTGAACGAACCTGCAAAAGGCTGGCCACGGCGCGGCGTTCGTGGAGGCGTGGAAACCCGATTTGGGGGAAAAAGGAATTAGAGAGCTATAGTGGCTAATCGGAGGCAGGAGCGGGTGCTGTGGCTTCGTGACTACCTAACGAAGCTAGTGGTATGCTCAATTTATAGAGTCCAAGGGCGGTGGCTCCTAATTTTGGAATGGTGTGCTGGCGGCCGGAGATAAGGAAGGTCACTAGCGCAAGGGATTCGTGGCTTTCACCGTGGCAAGTCCTCTAGCGATGGACGGGCTTGCTACACAAGTTCACTGCGACGTGCTAAACTTCCAAGACGCGTGGCGCACGATCGTTAAGCGGCTAACACTGGTGAGGATCATCCCGGCCAGCCGTAGTCCAAGTGGGTACGACGTGCTCACTGTCGACCGGGTCCGAGCCAATCCGAGCGCTAAGATCTTTACTCCCCTTAGTTATCCACTTGCACTGGGCACGAATCGCAGTGGCAAGCACGAATCCGGGCGCAAGATCACCAGCGGGGAGGGGCGATGAACCTGGGGATCTTTTTCAGTTACTGTACAATGGGATCCTAATTCAGAGCGCCTGACCGAGCACATTTGGGGACGATTTATTCCAAAATTTGTGTAGCAACTTGATCATCCATCTGTATCTAAGTTGTAGCTCTATAAACCAGCTACAATTCGACTATAGAGACCTTGCTCATTTACTTAGTCTATCGAGCTTGAATCGAGTCCAAAGTTCATCAAAACTCACTGTCAGACCAATGTCAGGCTTCATTGGTGACTGACAGCAATACTTTGAGTCCATTTAACTCCAATTTTTGTAGAGCACTCATGTTTTGTGACTTAAACAAAATTATGCTCCTACAGTAGCTCTACAAATTTGATGTTTTGACCCTGGGCAAATTCCTTGTAGATTTAAAAATATAGAGCTCCAAAGTTGACCCCATTCAACTGAATTCAGACTTAGGCTCATAGAGTTCATGGGGTACTTTTTGCAAATAGGTCCAATTCCCACTATTCGACTTGCAAATTCTCAAATATGAAAGATATTTGGTTTGAGGTACTCTTTTACTTTGGTATTTGCACTTTGGTCCAAAAGTGCACAAAATTTACATCTATCCCCCTAGGGTTTCAATTAGGGTTTCTAGGGTTTGTTTTAGGGTTTTAGGCACATTAGGGTTTTTGTGGCACAAAAGTTCGTCCACCTTGATATCTTGTGAACATTTTTAATATCTCTTGAGATTTTTACTCATCTTGACTTCACTTACATCTCTAAGCCCTAATCCAGGGTTAAGTATCCTATTCTAGGGTTAACCACACATCAAATCATAACATCACAACTTGTTTGAAATTTTTACCTAGTGAATGCACTCTAGGTGTAACAAACATATGAAATATCAATGCACATGATGTTATGCTCAAGTTTTAGTACCAGTAACACCAGGGGTGTTACACTCTCGAGCCGACGAGCCGCACTTGGGGGGTGCGCTCAACGAGGGCAACGTGTAGCGAGTACGGCTTCCCATGGGACGGGTAGCAGCATGCAAGCACTTCTCAATGCAGCAGGAACAGGATGCCCGCACGAACGACGGGACACTTGCTCCAGGAGTCGGCCGCACGACAACAGGAGTCCTCTAAGTAGTTACGGGTCCAAGACAACTCATGCGCCAGCGTAGCCGCTACGGTCGAGCCATCCAAAGCATCCCTCCGCGCTGGGCACGGCGGGTCTACTTGCGAAGACGGCGACTGAAGGTCCACCGAGCGTGGGAGAAACGGAAAACGCATTGAGCAACGACAATCCCACAATGCAGCCAATCGTATAGGGTGTCTAGCCGGCGGTAGCCAGCCATAGCCGATCGTGGTTGCGTCACGGCCGATCCATGGCCGGCCAGGCAGCCAACAGCGCCTAGCTGGAGCTGGGCGCAGTAGGCTGCCAACCGGCCACGGCTAGGCCGCAAGGGGGTGCGGGGCTCGGCCGAGGAGACCTGGACGAGTTGCTGGAAATGCTATGGTTTCAACAGCGTTTCGCCTGGGTTTCAGCTGCACGAGTTCCCTACCCCTTACTATACCTAAGGGGCATCCCCCCTCCCAGGACTTCGGGGAGTTCTCCCTTCAGAAAACCAGGGCATTTTCCAGGACGCCACGAACCCCATCTAAGATGGCCGGACACTAGGTTTTTGCTCAGAATCTGGGGTTTCGCTAGCATGACCCGTTTTCCATCACGGGTGGATCCGAACTTCAACATCTCATGTAGGGGGACCACGGGAGGGTCCCGTGCCCTTCCACGTGGCCGTTTTCACGGTCGTGGCTGAAAATCCGTTTTTGGCCCGCGCGCCATAGTGAACCCCTCATTTTTAGCCCAGATGTAAGGCCGAACAACCCTGTCGCCCGTTGCCTTGCACCTTCGAGCCGTTTTCCCTCCGTTCCACCGTGCCCTTCAACTGAGACCTATGTAGCAGCTTCAGTGTCTTTCCACATGCTTGGACTTTGCCCGTTTTTGCGGACTTGGTGGAACTGCCATTTTTGTCCCGCGCGCCGTGGTGAACACCTCGTTTTTAGCCTAGACGCAAGGCCGAACAGCCCTGCCGCCCCGTCGCCGTGTGCCTCCGAGTTGTTTTCCCTCTGTTCCACCATGCCCCTTCAACCGAGACCTACGTAGCAGCTTCGGTGTCTTTCCACACGCTTGGACTTAGCCCGTTTTCGTGGCCATGGCCGAACCGCCGTTTTTGGCCCGCACGCCATCGCGAACACCTCGTTTTCAGTCTAGACGCAAGGCCGAACAGCCCTGCTGCCCCGTCGCCGTGCGCCTCCAAGCCGTTTTCCCTCCATTCCACCGTGCCCCTTCAACTGAGACCTACGTAGCAGCTTCGGTGTATTTCCACACGCTTGGACTTAGCTTATTTTCGAGATCATGCCCAAACCTCAGTTTTCAACCCGCGCGCCATGGTGAACCCCTTGTTTTTAGCCCAGGCACAAGGCCGAACAGCCCTGCCGCACGTCGGCGCGCGCCTCTATGCCATTTTCCCTCCGTTCCATTGTGCCCTTCACCCAAGACATACACATTAGCTTCAGTGTCTCTCCACAAGCTTGGACTTAGCTTATTTTCGAGGCCGTGCCCCAGATGCCGTTTTTGGCCCACGTGCCATGGCGAACCCCTCGTTTTCAGCCCAGACGCAAGGCCAAACAACCCTGCCGCCCGTCGCCGCGCACCTCCGACCCGTTTTCCCTCTGTCCCACCGTGCCCTTCACCCAAGACCTATGTAGCAGCTTCAGTGTCTTCTCCACACGCTTGGACTTAGCTTATTTTTGAGATCGTGCCCGAACCTCAGTTTTCGGACCGCGCACCATGGTGATCCCCTCGTTTTCAGCCCATACGCATGGCTGAACAACCATGCCACCCATCGCCACGTGCCTTCAACCCGTTTTCCCTCTGTTCCACCACCACTCAAGACATACACTTTAGCTTTAGTGTCTTTCCACATGCTAGGACTTAGCTTATTTTTGAGGTCGTGCCCCAGCCGCCGTTTTCGGCCCGCGCGCCATGGCGAACCCCTCGTTTTCAGCCCAGACGCACGGCCGAACAGCCCGGCTACCCGTCGCAGCACGCCTTCGACCTGTTTTCCCTCCGTTCCACCATGCCCTTCACTCAAGACATACAGCTTAGCTTCGGTGTCTTCCCACACTATTCGACTTAGCTTATTTTTGAGGTGGTGCCCGAGCTATCATTTTCGGCCCGCGCGCCATGGGAACCCCTCGTTTTCAGCCCAGGCGCAAGGCCGAACAACCCTGCCGCCCGTCGCCACGTGCCTCCGACCAGTTTTCCCTCCATTCCACCGAGCCCTTCACTCAAGACATACACTTTAGCTTCAGTGTCTTTGCACATGCTTGGACTTTGCTTATTTTTGAGGTCGTGCCCCACCGCCATTTTCGGCCCGCACGACATGGCGAACCCCTCGTTTTCAGCCCAGATGCAAGGCCGAACAGCCCTGTCGCCCGTCACCACGCGCCTTCGTGTTGTTTTCCCTCCATTCCACCGTGCCCTTCACCCAAGACATACACATTAGCTTCAATGTCTTTCCACACGCTTGGACTTAGCTTATTTTCGAGGCCATGCCTGAGCTACCATTTTCGGCTTGCGCGCCATGGCAAACCCCTCATTTTCAGCTTAGACGCAAGGCCGAACAGCCATGTCGCCCGTTGACGCGTGCCTGTAACACCCGGCTTTAAGGAACAAAGCCAGGTGCATCTCATACATGCGCCAAGAAGACAACATATATAATAACAGAGTGTATAGAGATAAATGTCATTAACATCAGAGTATTTATTACATAGCGGAAGTCTTATTACAAAATAAAGTAATAAAGATAAAACAAACTAAGGATCGTCGGCGCCAATGTCGACGGAGAAACGCCACCTAGATCAGATCGAACTCCTCGATACTTGACTCCACTTGAAACCACCTGTTCTTCTCCTGTGGGGGGGGGGTGTGAGACAGCAAGGGTGAGCTCACACATGATCATAGCTCAACAAGTTGTGGGGAACCAGTGGACATAAACTCACAAAGGTGTGAGTTCATGTGATGTGTAAGGCTAATCAATGATAGGGGTTAAAGCTGAGCATTGCTTTTAAGTAGTTGGTCAAAATTTTATTAGCAGTTACTAAGTGTAAGTAAATACCAAACCATAAGTAAAGTAATAGAACAAAATTAATAATAAACCCATGCAATGCAAATGACAAAATTGAATTTAAGTTCCATAATTAAACATCAGAGAGTCCTGAGCTGCTCGTGACCGTGAGCTCGGCTAGTATACCAGTTTTACACTCTGCAGAGGTTGTACCCTTTACCCACAAGTCATGTTACCCATTTGCCAAGGGGTCGCGACTCCCCATATACCTCTACCTAGGAAGCACGGCAGGGCAACACTACGAGGCCTTTACAAAGTTCCACTAGCTTCCGAAAACCCGCTACAGTTTATGGGAAGATCCAGTAAAGGGTTCCTGGCTGACTGCCATCCCAGCAAGACCAACCAGGGACCTCCCCGCACTGACCTCTCCCCTACTGCCCTTGCCCCTTTCGGGTAAGGTAGTCTTCCACTAGCTTTCCTAATTAGTCAGCCAAGGGCGTCCCATTCCACCCTTGTGGTGGCACGTGGTTCTCAAGTTAAGCTCTATGTTCCAATTAACATTAATGATATCAACATGAACATAAACAGAATAACAACAAGAATTGGAACATAGAGGTAATAAATGATTATCCCAAAACCATATAAAGCAATAGCAAAAACTACCCAAGTGATTCAGGGGTAAACAAGGTAATGAGATAAACAATCTAGGGTGTCCTATTGGGTCCCATCAAAATTAACCTAGGCATGAGTATGTGATATTAAAGAACATTATTGGGTAAAAAGTGGTCAAGGGCACAACTTGCCTTCAATGAGCTCCTGTTCAGCTACTTCAACCTGCTGCTCACCAGGGTCCTCGGTCACGGGCTCTTCTACTCGCCACAATACAACAAGCACAGTGCATATAGAGAAATTAACATTACACCAAACATATAAATAAAATATACAGAAATATTCTACACATTAAAATAAAATCCTAGGAACAGAAATCATAATTTTCTGAATTACAGATTTTAAGTTATGCATTTTCAAAGGTTTTATGTGCTTTAGATAGGATTAAGTGATAAATAAATTTCTTACTGTTTTCATGACATAACAGAGGATCTAGGTGATAGAGAATAAAATTATAAAATTTTAGGAACTGGAATGGATTAATTTGGAGTTAGTATGAATTTTCTATGAATTTATAAAGTTCTAGCAATTATTTTCCTATTAAAAATCCTTTTATAATTCAATTTCCCTGATTTTATTATGTTCTGGACTGGGCCTCAATTTCTGATAACAGCAGGGGCAAAACCAAAATTTTCCCAAGGCACAGATCACTGGCCCTTGGAGTGCGGGTTGATTTCTTTTAATCACAGGGTCTCTTTCGCAAAAGTTGAAGGCCGAAGGGGTACGGGCCAATCATGACCGTTGGATCTACTCTGGAGGGCTATGATTAGATCATTTATTAGCTGAAGCGGTATGAGTCCATGGCCCTCAGATCTGGGATCAACGATCACCATGAATCATGGCCAGACGCGATCCCAGCCATACACATCCAGAGATCTACGGTGCACACGTGTTTTCCCAATCCTGCGCCCCGACACCAAATCCGTGGCGCACAGCAAGGGTTGATCGGGGCTGTTCCCGCATAGATCAACGCTTAAGATTTAATTACGATCAAATGGCATCGGCCCATCCGCTCGCGGATCCACGGCCACCATACCATCACACGAAGCGGTATTTTCCCCTTTTAATCTCAACCACAAGTTTGTCATCCAGCGGCAGATGGTCATCTTCCTACAGCCGATGGTGCCACAGTGGAGGGAAGCCTCGCCGCGGCGCCTAGGCAGCGGAGTCCTGCCCAACGACGGCGTTGCCTGGCCACAGACTCCACCCCCACTAGCAAACTATAGATTACAACGTTCCTAGCGATGCCTTGTAGGGAATAAGACGAACACCCAAAGCGAATCCATACCGGCAATGAGTATGACGACAACCCAGATCTTGGTGTGGTGCGGCCAGCGGTGATGTTCCTCGCGTCGATGAGCCATTCTGGCCACCAAGGACTCCAAGCCCACGTGGAGGGTCACGAGCACACATCTGGTGACTTGGTGAAGCTCCAAAGACTCGGATCGAGGACACGGCAGAAGCTCCAACCCATGTAGCTTGCGGCGGCGCCCACCTTTCTTGCTCTCTTTCCCTCTGCAATACGACGAGCACACGGCGGACCCTCACCAGCTTCACTCTATCTGCACTCCCTCGCGCGAGCTCTGTAAGTACGGCGTTGATTCTTGGGTTTGCAGCACGAGTTGGCAGGACGAGGGAGGGAGCCGGTTACTTGGATTGTATAGGGGCTAGCTCAGTTGAATCCCCAACAACCGCGCACAACGGACGAGCCCAGATAGGATGGTCAAGGAGATCCGCGATGGCCGTCGGAGTTCTCGCACACGCCGCGGATTTCCAGGCGCGGTCAGGTCGAAGGTGTACGAAACGGCCGGCGAGATTCCAGGCGGAATCCTGCACGACGCCGGGTCCAACGACCGGAGGTTGGGGATAACTCTGTCAAGTGGGGCCCACGAGGAAGTGCCCAGTTACCTACGTGCACGCGCTGGAGATTTAGTCTGGCGGCTAGGGCTTTTTTTTTATCAGCTGAAGCACTCACGCGAGATGGGCCGCGCGGAAGGGAACTCCCTGGTGGGTTGAATACATCCGAGTGGGCCCAGCGACTGTTTTTTTTTTTCTTTTTTTTTTTGTATTTTATTTTCCTTACTCTTTTCCCTTTTTATTTTAACTTTGAATTCCTATTCAAATTCAACTTTGTGCCAAATTTGTTTTACCATTAAATATTCATCTTAGACATGGTATGGGTGAACTCATCTATTTTTAATATTTATTTCATGTTATTAGTGCTTCTCTTTTCTCCAAATTTTAGGGTCCCAATTTAAGTATGAATTTCCAAATTAAACATTAATGCACACACGAATAAAGTCCAGCATGATGCATAATTTATTTTTTTGGGTATCTTTTGTTATTTATTTATATGTTTTCATGTGATGTTCTCATGAAATGATGAATATAGTAACACATATATGTATAAAGGAATATGATTTCTCTTTTTTTTTTTGACTTTTCTTACAAAGTGGATATTACAAATCCTACCCCCCTTAAAAATAATCTCGTCCTCGAGATTTAGGAAGAACTAGGAAAAAGATGGGGAAAATCTATACGAATCTCTTCTTATCTCTCCCAAGTAGCTTCATCTTCTCCAACTTGCCTAAAAACTCTGAATGGTCCAATAAAGCGAGGGGACAATTTGCCCTTAATTTTAAATCTCCTCATTCCACGCAGTGGTGACACCTTGAGATACACATAATCTCCTTCTTCAACTTCCAGTGGCCTCCTTCTATTATCAGCATAACTCTTCTACCTGGTTTGAGCTACCCTCAAATTCTCCCGAATTATACGGACTCGTTCTTCTGCCTCTTGAATAAGTTCAGGTCCAAAGAACCGTCTTCCTCTAGTCTAGTCCAAAATAGAGGAGTCCTGCATTTCCTGTCATACAGAGTCTCGAACGGGGACATCTTCAGACTGGCCTGGTAACTATTCAGCATAAGGTAGGCTCTTGACCCAACTTCTACCATGCTGAAGGGTACAAGCTCTCAACATGTATTCCCATACTTGATTAGTCCTTTCAGTTTGTACATTAGTCTGAGGTAGGCTGAACTATGATTCAACTTCGTATCCATATTCTCATGAACACTTCTCCAAAATTTGGGGGTAAACTGTGATCCTCTTATCCAAAACGATCTTCTTTGGTACTCCATGTGGAGACACAATCCGAGACATGTATAGTTCTGCTAGCTGAGAACCTTTATAAGTAGTCTTGACAGGAATAAAGTGAGCCACTTTAGTCAGTCTTTCCACAATAACCCATATAGAATCATATCCTTTCGAGGTGCGAGGCAATCCAGTAATGAAGACCATATCAATCTCTTCTTACTTCCACTCGGGTAGCTTCAATGGGTGCAATAATCCAGCTGGTCTTTGGTGATCGGTCTTAACTCTTTGGCACACATCGCACATAACCACATGTGCAGCCATATCTCTCTCCAGTCCATATCACCAGCACTTCTGCTTTTAAATCCTGCTACATCTTGGTACTACCAGGATGAATAGAATAATCCAAGTCATGGGCTTCCTTCGATATAGTCTCACGAAGGCTTTAAATCTCCGGAACACATCTCTTGTCCTTGAAGCATACGGTGCTTTGCTCATCTTCCGTGAACTCCGGAACTCGATCTTCAGTAATCAGATCCTTAGTCTCTTGTATCTTAGCATCACCATTTTGTCCTTTGCGGATCTCTTGCTCCAAGGTAGGTTCCATATCATTAATAACTCCTTTAGTGTGAGCAACTATCCCCAGGTTAAGTCTCCTGAAATTCTCAACAATCTCATCGAGTAGCTGGGCAACAACAGCTAAATGAACATGCTCCTTTCGACTCAAGGCATCTGTAACCAAATTTGCCTTGCCCGGGTGATAGTGAATTTCCAAATCGTAATCCTTAATAAGCTCCAACCAACGGCGTTGCCTAAGGTTGAGGTCCTTCTGAGTGAATATATACTTCAAACTCTTATGATCCGTATATACTTGGCACTTCTCGTCCCACTTAAACTCTCTTTCCTTCACCAAAAGCGAGGTCATAAGCTTAGCAATCTTAGAAAATCCTTCAATAAATCTCCAATAATATCCTGCAAGTCCCAAGAAACTTTGGTCCTCTGTAACCGTAGTGGGTATGCTCCACACCACTATCTCCTTGACTTTAGCAGGATCCACTGATATCCCTCCTTTAGAAATGATATGTCCAAGAAATGGCACCTCGCCAATCCAAAACTTGCATTTGCTATACTTAGCGTAGAGTTGATTATCTCGTAACTTCTGTAGCACCAACCTTAGATGTTCTTCATGGTCACTCTCATTCTTAGAATAGATAAGATTATCGTCGATGAACCCCACGACGAATCTGTCCAAATACTCCAAGAACATCTTATGCATCAAATCCATAAAATAAGCTGGTGCATTAGTTAATCCAAACGACATAACGATGAACTCATATAATCCATATCGAGTCGAGAAAGCCGTCTTAGGAATATCTGATGGTCCAATCTTCATCTGATGGTAACCGGATCGGAGATCAATCTTCGAGAATACTCTAGCTCCTCTCATTCGATTAAATAAATCCTTAATGCGGGGTAACCGAAACTTGTTCTTCACAGTGACATCATTAAGGGACCTTTAATCCACGCACATCCCTTGCAATCCATCTTTCTTCTTTACAAACAAAACTGGTGCTTTCCAAGGTGAAGACTCGGACGAATATACTCAGCCTCTTGCAACTCCGTTAAGCGCTTCTTGAGTTCTTCTAACTCTTCTACAGACATCCTATATGGCCGTTTGAAAGTAGGGGCAGTCTCAGGTAAGAGGTCAATAACAAACTCAACTTCCATATCTGGTGGCAGTAGTTACTGCAATTCCAACTTCAAATCTTTCTCCTTTGGAACTGGTGAGTTCTACGGTTCCCTTAGCGCAGTGTATAAACCACCATTGCCTTTCTTAACCATGACATACCAAGGATCAAGTCTATACTGCTCTCTTCTAACAGTATAGGGGTAGTCCATCTGGGTTAGAAATACAGGGTAAGAAAGAAAGAATTGTAGACAAGGCGAGTAATTATGAGGAATGTTACTGCGGGGGACTTATTAGCTAAGTAGATTAGTGTGTCACCCACTAAAGCTAATACATTACCTTATAGTGGTACATGCTAAGATGTCCATCTATAATAATTCAATCAATCAAAGAAGCAAATCAGGCATTGATCATCAGAACAATCAACCAACATTTTTAATAGAGAAAATAGTTTTAGTTTTTGTCTTAGGTTTCCTATCTCTTAGAAAGATCATAGTCATAGGATTCCAAGGTGTGAAATCCATCTTGTCTCAGAGTAGAAAAGGTAAGAATGATCAGAGTAGAACAGTAGAAGGTGAGACAAGTTCAAGATGAGATGAGTATAGAAGGAGTCAGAGTAAGGTAAGTAGGAGAGGGTTTGTCCGTTTCTATCTAGGTTTCGTCCTACAGTCAACATTCCTCTGATACCACTTCTGTAACACCCGGCTTTAAGGAACAAAGCCAGGTGCATCTCATACATGCGCCAAGAAGACAACATATATAATAACAGAGTGTATAGAGATAAATGTCATTAACATCAGAGTATTTATTACATAGCGGAAGTCTTATTACAAAATAAAGTAATAAAGATAAAACAAACTAAGGATCGTCGGCGCCAATGTCGACGGAGAAACGCCACCTAGATCAGATCGAACTCCTCGATACTTGACTCCACTTGAAACCACCTGTTCTTCTCCTGTGGGGGGGGGTGTGAGACAGCAAGGGTGAGCTCACACATGATCATAGCTCAACAAGTTGTGGGGAACCAGTGGACATAAACTCACAAAGGTGTGAGTTCATGTGATGTGTAAGGCTAATCAATGATAGGGGTTAAAGCTGAGCATTGCTTTTAAGTAGTTGGTCAAAATTTTATTAGCAGTTACTAAGTGTAAGTAAATACCAAACCATAAGTAAAGTAATAGAACAAAATTAATAATAAACCCATGCAATGCAAATGACAAAATTGAATTTAAGTTCCATAATTAAACATCAGAGAGTCCTGAGCTGCTCGTGACCGTGAGCTCGGCTAGTATACCAGTTTTACACTCTGCAGAGGTTGTACCCTTTACCCACAAGTCATGTTACCCATTTGCCAAGGGGTCGCGACTCCCCATATACCTCTACCTAGGAAGCACGGCAGGGCAACACTACGAGGCCTTTACAAAGTTCCACTAGCTTCCGAAAACCCGCTACAGTTTATGGGAAGATCCAGTAAAGGGTTCCTGGCTGACTGCCATCCCAGCAAGACCAACCAGGGACCTCCCCGCACTGACCTCTCCCCTACTGCCCTTGCCCCTTTCGGGTAAGGTAGTCTTCCACTAGCTTTCCTAATTAGTCAGCCAAGGGCGTCCCATTCCACCCTTGTGGTGGCACGTGGTTCTCAAGTTAAGCTCTATGTTCCAATTAACATTAATGATATCAACATGAACATAAACAGAATAACAACAAGAATTGGAACATAGAGGTAATAAATGATTATCCCAAAACCATATAAAGCAATAGCAAAAACTACCCAAGTGATTCAGGGGTAAACAAGGTAATGAGATAAACAATCTAGGGTGTCCTATTGGGTCCCATCAAAATTAACCTAGGCATGAGTATGTGATATTAAAGAACATTATTGGGTAAAAAGTGGTCAAGGGCACAACTTGCCTTCAATGAGCTCCTGTTCAGCTACTTCAACCTGCTGCTCACCAGGGTCCTCGGTCACGGGCTCTTCTACTCGCCACAATACAACAAGCACAGTGCATATAGAGAAATTAACATTACACCAAACATATAAATAAAATATACAGAAATATTCTACACATTAAAATAAAATCCTAGGAACAGAAATCATAATTTTCTGAATTACAGATTTTAAGTTATGCATTTTCAAAGGTTTTATGTGCTTTAGATAGGATTAAGTGATAAATAAATTTCTTACTGTTTTCATGACATAACAGAGGATCTAGGTGATAGAGAATAAAATTATAAAATTTTAGGAACTGGAATGGATTAATTTGGAGTTAGTATGAATTTTCTATGAATTTATAAAGTTCTAGCAATTATTTTCCTATTAAAAATCCTTTTATAATTCAATTTCCCTGATTTTATTATGTTCTGGACTGGGCCTCAATTTCTGATAACAGCAGGGGCAAAACCAAAATTTTCCCAAGGCACAGATCACTGGCCCTTGGAGTGCGGGTTGATTTCTTTTAATCACAGGGTCTCTTTCGCAAAAGTTGAAGGCCGAAGGGGTACGGGCCAATCATGACCGTTGGATCTACTCTGGAGGGCTATGATTAGATCATTTATTAGCTGAAGCGGTATGAGTCCATGGCCCTCAGATCTGGGATCAACGATCACCATGAATCATGGCCAGACGCGATCCCAGCCATACACATCCAGAGATCTACGGTGCACACGTGTTTTCCCAATCCTGCGCCCCGACACCAAATCCGTGGCGCACAGCAAGGGTTGATCGGGGCTGTTCCCGCATAGATCAACGCTTAAGATTTAATTACGATCAAATGGCATCGGCCCATCCGCTCGCGGATCCACGGCCACCATACCATCACACGAAGCGGTATTTTCCCCTTTTAATCTCAACCACAAGTTTGTCATCCAGCGGCAGATGGTCATCTTCCTACAGCCGATGGTGCCACAGTGGAGGGAAGCCTCGCCGCGGCGCCTAGGCAGCGGAGTCCTGCCCAACGACGGCGTTGCCTGGCCACAGACTCCACCCCCACTAGCAAACTATAGATTACAACGTTCCTAGCGATGCCTTGTAGGGAATAAGACGAACACCCAAAGCGAATCCATACCGGCAATGAGTATGACGACAACCCAGATCTTGGTGTGGTGCGGCCAGCGGTGATGTTCCTCGCGTCGATGAGCCATTCTGGCCACCAAGGACTCCAAGCCCACGTGGAGGGTCACGAGCACACATCTGGTGACTTGGTGAAGCTCCAAAGACTCGGATCGAGGACACGGCAGAAGCTCCAACCCATGTAGCTTGCGGCGGCGCCCACCTTTCTTGCTCTCTTTCCCTCTGCAATACGACGAGCACACGGCGGACCCTCACCAGCTTCACTCTATCTGCACTCCCTCGCGCGAGCTCTGTAAGTACGGCGTTGATTCTTGGGTTTGCAGCACGAGTTGGCAGGACGAGGGAGGGAGCCGGTTACTTGGATTGTATAGGGGCTAGCTCAGTTGAATCCCCAACAACCGCGCACAACGGACGAGCCCAGATAGGATGGTCAAGGAGATCCGCGATGGCCGTCGGAGTTCTCGCACACGCCGCGGATTTCCAGGCGCGGTCAGGTCGAAGGTGTACGAAACGGCCGGCGAGATTCCAGGCGGAATCCTGCACGACGCCGGGTCCAACGACCGGAGGTTGGGGATAACTCTGTCAAGTGGGGCCCACGAGGAAGTGCCCAGTTACCTACGTGCACGCGCTGGAGATTTAGTCTGGCGGCTAGGGCTTTTTTTTTTTATCAGCTGAAGCACTCACGCGAGATGGGCCGCGCGGAAGGGAACTCCCTGGTGGGTTGAATACATCCGAGTGGGCCCAGCGACTGTTTTTTTTTTCTTTTTTTTTTGTATTTTATTTTCCTTACTCTTTTCCCTTTTTATTTTAACTTTGAATTCCTATTCAAATTCAACTTTGTGCCAAATTTGTTTTACCATTAAATATTCATCTTAGACATGGTATGGGTGAACTCATCTATTTTTAATATTTATTTCATGTTATTAGTGCTTCTCTTTTCTCCAAATTTTAGGGTCCCAATTTAAGTATGAATTTCCAAATTAAACATTAATGCACACACGAATAAAGTCCAGCATGATGCATAATTTATTTTTTTGGGTATCTTTTGTTATTTATTTATATGTTTTCATGTGATGTTCTCATGAAATGATGAATATAGTAACACATATATGTATAAAGGAATATGATTTCTCTTTTTTTTTTTGACTTTTCTTACAAAGTGGATATTACAGTGCCTCCATGTTGTTTTCCCTCCGTTCCACCGTGCCCTTCACCCGTGGCGGATTTTGGCCTCTTGCCACATGCTGCGCCTTGGCCATTTCTGTTCGGCAGATCTATGCCTCTCTCCTGTGGGTTCGAAACCTAGCCGGTGGGTGCTGCGTAG
Source organism: Zea luxurians (assembly GCA_029449295.1). Classification (NCBI taxonomy): domain Eukaryota; kingdom Viridiplantae; phylum Streptophyta; class Magnoliopsida; order Poales; family Poaceae; genus Zea; species Zea luxurians. The sequence goes on from JAOPSE010000002.1 coordinate 14,839,781, forward strand.
AGTGGGGGAGGGACGAATCCGTGCGACGCGGGGCTGGATCTCAATGGATCGTGGCAACAAGGCTACTCTACCACTTACAATGCCCCATCGCATTTTAAGTCGTCTGCAAAGGATTCAGCACGCCACCCATTGGGAAGGGAGCTTCACGGCGGCCCGTCACGGCGTGTCGGCCGGACG